>JAHWFP010126796.1:33591-44120 GCA_023313725.1 Lithobius niger
AATCATGTCACCACTAATGTGGTTATTGAAGACATGTTTGAGGTTTGTTTCGTCTTGCCTGAAGAGAATTATAATGTTGGAATTGTCTCGAATAACTCTCTTGGGTATCCTGCTGTAAGTCTGACATAAATAAAAGATCGAGGCATCCGTGCGCCTGCCGTAGGCAAAATAGCGTTCGATTCTGTCTTGTTTCTCAATCATGAAATCGTCCAATAAAATTACCGTTTTGCCACATGGCAGTTCTTCTGGTGGTGGGATATCTTCGTTATTGGAACAAAAGGTAGCTACGCCCGGACATATTTCCTCGAAAGCTCTCCTGAGATGGAAATATTTGTTTTGAAATAAAGACTTGGAGTACACGCGCAGGCTGTCATAATTCAACCAACCTGGATTGCAAATGAAATTTATAACTAAATTGGTCTTTCCACAACCGGCAGGGCCGCAAATGATGCACCTTACGTCCTCTGGAAAATTCAGTAAATTACCAGTCGATGGTTGCCTATTGACATCGGCTATGTCATAATTTAACACTTTCATCTTTCAGCTGCTTTAAGAAAAACAATGGTATTTTGATAAATTCTCTGCAAAACTAGTATCTAAAATACCTTTTCATTCTCATTTTATAAATAAACAGACATGTACTGCCTCAAATGCAAAAGAGTTACAGCCAGTAAAAATGTCAAAATGTCAATAAATAAACAGAGATGTACTGCCTCAAATGCAGAAAAGTTACAGCCAGTAAAAATGTCAGGCACGTTGTGACTAAGAATTATCGACAACTGCTGAAGGGCGAGTGTAAAGTGTGCGGCACGAGGAAAGCATAGTTTCAGAAGAGCAGAGGCTCTGGATTGTTCAACAGCGCGATAGACAAGTTGCCGGTGGAACTTCACATTCCGGGATACAACTATTGCGGTCCAGGAACAAAACCGAACAAGAGACTGAACAGAGGCGATGCTGCCATCAATTCTCTGGATGAGGCCTGCAAACAGCACGACATCGAATACTCTGCCAAACCAGACTTGGAACGAAGGCACGAAGCTGATAGAAAGTTGGCCGCCGATGCAGTAAAAGTAGCAAAATCTAGCAAAACTGGTCTGAAAGAGAAGTTGGCAGCAGCTGCCGTAGCCACAGCTATGAAAACCAAAGTTAAGTTGGGAATGGGAATTAAAAAAAAAAGATCAAATGGAAACTTTAGTGGAGGAGCTACACAAGCCAGCTAGGCGAAACTTTCCGAGGAGGCGCGTTATTAGCTACGGGATAGGTGATTTAGTTCAAGCGGACCTGGTGGAGATTATACCTTACGCGGAACAAAACGAAAATTACAAATACTTGCTGACTGCTATCGATGTATTCTCTAAATACGCTTGGGCCGTCCCTGTGAAATCGAAGAACGCCGCGGATGTCACTGGCGCTTTTAACGAGATATTAAACACGATGTCTAATCCACTTAAAAGCCTACAAAGCGACGAAGGGAAGGAATACTATAATAAAGATTTCGCAGCACTAATGAAACGCCACAAAATAAACCACTATTCGACCAAGTCAGAACTCAAGGCGAGCGTAGTAGAACGCCTAAATCGCACATTGAAGTCGAACATGTGGAAACGGTTCACTCTGCGAGGTAACCACAAGTGGATAGACATTATAGATGAAATTGTCAAAGATTACAACGACAGAGTTCATTCTACCATTAAAATGAAACCATCCGAAGTAACTAAACGCGATGAACCGGAGATCAGAAACATATTGCTGAAAAAGAGCCCTTCCAAAAAGAAGAAGAATAGTTTCAAAGTCGGGGATTTAGTAAGAGTGACAACGGCAAAATCTGTATTCGACAAGGGATATTTGCAAAACTTTGCCAACGAACTGTTCGAGGTGAGTGAAGTCAGAAAAACTCGACCGACTTGCTACAGGTTGGTCGACCAACTGGGTAGTAAAATCGAAGGCACTTTTTACAAGCAAGAGTTGCAGAAAACTGATCTGTGCCGGATCTGTTTTTAGTCGAAGAGATTATGAAGAATAAAAAAGTGGGGGGGGGGGAGAAACTCGTTACCTCGTCAGGTGGAAAGGCTACGACGAGCGCTTCAACAACAGTTGGCTCGACGAAAAGCCAGTTGTTCTAGGAAAATAACAACAAAAATACCAAATTTTTCCTCTTTTTATTTATATTATTAAACTGAGACCAGGACGTTGAAATTATTACTGCTCATGTTATTTATTTTATTAAACAGAATCATTCAGTTGGAGCGATGGTAAAAACAAACTTTACCTGCGTTTACTGCGCTCAAGAAAGATTGATACAACACCTCGAAGAGACACACAGGAATAGTTACCCACCCGAGTGCGATTGCTTCGAGAGGGTGTTGGGCTGTACAGACGATCCCATCCTCTGTGAGCAAGGACTCGAACACAGAAAGTACACGAAAGCTGTGCAGGATGTAGACCCGTTGTACCTTTTAATGTTGATGCGAAGAGGTATAGAAGCTCTACTGTACGAATGTCTCCGGCAACTGGTGACTTGCACAGCTCAAATTGGATAAGGAGTGAGTTTCGTTCGAAAAGGCCAAGAAATACCAACTGGATTTCAGTCCCGCTACTCCCCAATCTATAATCCATTAGATATTCCCAAGTTACTGGACGCAGCTTATGCTAAAATCCAACATTCCATCGACGAATTCGCCGAAAGAGGGAGTGGTTGGGTGATAAATCGCTCCTACGAACTCACAATCCAAGTAGCAAAAATCGACCCGCTCAGACCGGGCTCTTACATTCCTCTGCCAGCAAAATTAAAAAAGAAGTGGAAGTGTGTAGTCAATGTTCAAAATTTCACATACCACAAGTGCTTCTTGTATTCAATTCTGGCTGCCAAACACAAATTAAGCATGGTGAATCCGAAAGAATACGAAGTATACGTGAGAACGGTAGATTGTTCGATGCTGGACTTTCCAACGCGGCTGGATCACATTGACTCATTCGAGATGGCCAACAATCATTTATCAATCAATGTGATTGCTGCTTATACCAAAGAGAATGGCTTGCATCCCCTTCGTGTGAGCACAAATTTTAAAGGCCAACCCGTAGATCTTCTTTTTAATTACCGACGAGGCGACAAACTTTTACTACTGCGCCATCGTGGATTGTGACCAATTTCTCCGACACCAGGGATCGGGAAGCGACCCGAAATATTACTGTCGAAATTGTTTCGCCGCTTATGGAAAGGCATCGCTGAGAGACAAACACAAACTGGACTGTACAAGAACCAATCCGTCACCTCAAGCGCTCAAATTCTTAAAACCGGGCGAAAACATTTTGAAGTTTGAAGCTTTCAATAGAAGAAATATTCACCCCAAAATCATATACGCCGATTTCGAGTGCCTTCTGAAACCCGTTCCTTCCTCTAACAGCTCCGGGAAGAAAATCAACCACCATCAAACTTGCAGCTTCGGCTACGTCGTGGTGGGGTCTGGAAACTTTCAAAAAGCTGCTTATTATCTGGGAGAGGATGCCGTTGAAGAATTCCTCGATCAGTTGGTGATTGAAGCGCACGAGTACGACGAAACATTAAAAAGAGTCCAACCACTATGCCTCACTCCGGTCCAAGAGGCTGATTTTAACCACGCTGTAGACTGCATCTACTGCAAAAAGCCATTCGGTTCAAAAGACGACAAAGTCCGGGATCACTGCCACGTTACCGGCCAGTACAGAGGAGCTTCTCACTCGAGTTGTGATCTGAATGCCCGAGAGCGCACCACGATCCCCGTGGTATTTCACTGTCTCGAAGCTTACGATATGCATCTACTGGTTAGAGCGGTGCACAAGTTTCCGAAAAAAGTAGAAGTCCTCGCGAGAAATACGGAGAGGTTCATGAGCATGACCATTACCGTTGAAACGGGATGGGATGAAAAGAAAAAAAAGAAAAGGTACGTTCGGCTTAAGTTCGTAGACAGCTATAATTTTCTCTCCTCTTCGCTGAAAACTCTGGCGGAGAGACATAAACGAGATTACGAGTTTAGGACGGTGAAGCTGTTCTTGAAAGCTGGTGGGAAGGACAAATGGTTCCTTCCCGACGTCCAGGAAGAGACTGCCATGGATCTGTTAACCCGTAAGGGTTACTACCCATACGAACACGTTTCCAGCATGAGTGTGTTCGAAGAGAAAGAATAATTTTATTCCAAACTCAAAGAAGAAGGCCTAACTGACGAACAATACGATCACGCCAAAAAGATTTGGAGTATGCTGAAAATCAAAAAGTTTTCCTCCTACCACGAAATGTATCAGCTAACCGACTGTCTGCTTTTGGCAGACATTTTCGAAGAATTCCGCAGGATCTGCTTGCGAGACCACGACATAGATCCGTGCTATTACGTCTCCACCCCCAGGGTTTAGCTGGGCGGCAGCTCTAAAGATGACCAAGGCCAAACTGGAACTATTTACTCACGCTAGCAAACACAACTTCATCTTGTCGGGAATACGGGGTGGAGTTAGCTTCATTAGTCGAAGGTTCGCGAAGGCCAACAACCCGTACATTCCCGAAACGTACGATTCAACAAAACCTAACAAGTACATCATCGATTGGGACCTCAATAGCGCTTATGGCTGGGCCATGAGCCAGCTGCTGCCTTACAACGGTTTTAGGTATTTGACTAAAGATGAGATTCGAGCTTTCGACGTGACTAAGATAGCAGACACATCGTCGGTAGGATACATTCTGGAAGTAGATCTGTACTACCCGAACAAACTTCACGATCTCCACAACGACTACCCGCTTGCTCCTGAAAAATTTGAAATAAGAGAAGAATTAGTTTCAGAGTATTCGAAATCTTTGTTGCGAGGAAAACCAGTGAAACCTGTCGTGAAGCTAGTGGCCAACCTACTGGGGAAGACGCGTTACGTAATTCACTACCGTAACCTAAAATTCTACCTCGAACACGGCTTGGTCCTTCATCACATCAGGAGGGTGCTGAGTTTCAATCAGAAGCCCTGGTTGAAACAATATATAGATTTTCATACGGCAAAACGAAAGGAATCGAAGACGGTGTCTGAAGGGGAATTTCACAAGTTGTGTCCTAATTCGGTGTTTGGGAAGACGATTGAACAGAAACAGAAAAGACTGAAAGTCAAGCTATGCACCGACAGCAAGCGAGCCATCAAATATTCCACCCAACCCAACGCCGATTCGTTTCGGATATTGCACGAAAACCTGGTTCAGATCAACTCGAAAGTACGCAAGGTGACATGCGATCTTCCCACCTACTCAGGGTTCGCCATACTAGAGTTGTCCAAATTCCTTCTCTACGAATTTCACTACCGATACATACGTCCCCAATATGGAGATCAAGCAAGACTGCTGTTCACTGACACGGACTCGCTGTGCTATTGCATCGAAACCGTGAACGTGTACGCGGACATGGCTAAAAACATGATAGATTCGACACTAGCAACTACGATCCTCAACACCCACTGTTCTGCAACGTCAACAAGCAAGTGTTGGGAAAGATGAAAGATGCCACGAAGGGAGTACCGATAAAAGAGTTTGTGGGGTTGAGTAGCAAGATGTATTCGCTCGTGACGTCCCAAAGCGAAACGAGAAAAGCGAAGGGAATTTCCAAGAGATTCGTGGAGAAACACTTAAGCCACGAAGATTACATGGCGACTCTCCATTCGAATCAGGAACAAAGAGGGAGTTGGTATAAGATCGCAAGTGACAGCCATCACCAGCTGGCCACGACCGTGGTGAATAAATCATTACTGTCGGCCTACGATGACAAGAGATTCATCGTAAACGAAGTAGAAACTTTTGCAATCGGACATCGTTGCATCAAATATATACAATACCATGAGGATGATGACTACGATGGGGATGGCTATCTTAATAATTTGATCATGGAGTCTTTAGACGATGACAATGACGGAGTATGGACAGGTATGTCCGACAGTATAATCAGCAATGAAGAGGCTGAAACTCGGTGGAACGGGATGAAGTGGAACTGAGGCTGAAAGAAGTTGATAATGTCGAGGTTCGAGAAGCCGAGATGAGGAAATTGCGGATGAGGGAGAGTAGGCAGTTGAAAGTGCAAAATCCAGAAGAGTGGAAGAAGAAAGCCAGGGATAAACGAAGACGGTTAGATAGGGATAGGCACGCCACACTAACTCCTATCCAGAAAAAGAAAAAACAAGCTGCGGAAAAAGACCGACGTGCGAGAATGACTGAAGAAGAGAAAATGTTCAGGGAAAAAAGAAGGTTGGCTCAAAGAGAGCGAAGAGAGAAAAAGAAACGAATGGCTCGGTGATTTGTTGCTTGTAATAATGTTTGTTGAATAAAATATAAATAAAATATTTTTTTTTTATTAAAGAACAAACTCTAAGATACATTCTCATCATGGACGCCACTAGCGGTTATTTTATGCTGAGTAAATACCTCAATGTCACGATTGAAAGCGGACCGACTCTTGTTTTTAATAAACAGGCAGGGCTTACCACAGAGTTGAGACTCAACTCATTGAAATGGACCTACCTATATCGACTGGGTGAAAAGATCAACAGATCTGTACTCAATCAGTGGAGGGAGAAATTGCAGTCCAAGGACGAAGAAGAAAATAGGTTCGCCTGCAAAGGTTGGGAAAGCACGGACGAGGGTCTATGGAAAAGCGTTACGGATCCCACTTCGAAACAGGTCTTCGAGCCGTTCGTCGAAATAGCCGAAGAAATGTTAATCGAGCAATTGGAGCTAACTGTACACGAAAAACATATGTTGGCAATAATGTTGGAACTGTCCAAACTCGACAGCAGAAACAATGAAATTCTTGTTGGATTTTAAAATGAAAGCGCTTCGTGTCGGAGAGGAGAAAAGAATCAGAGTACGATTTACGAATGGCGCCACGCAAGTGCACTATGTGGGATACGACCCTAAAACAACGGCGGTGGTTACTTTGTTACAACTTTCATTTATGGAATGGTCCGAGCTCTACAAACACTTTGCGAGCATAGATAAACTCATGGGGAAAGTTTCCGAAGACGAATAAACATTTCTCCATTCGGACTGCCTCTGGGTGGCAGTACGACCGACCAGTAAAAAAAAAAAAATTTTCATTCACGATGACTACAGCCCCCTTGAAGGTAGGTATCGTCTACTATTTAAGTTTTCGAAAAGGTTTTCGTAGGTTTTGTTGAAGGCAGACCCGGTATTGTAGTAGGTCTGTTTGAAGCAGTCGGTATTGTAGTAGGTCTGTTTGGGTAGGAGAACAATAGAAAACAATGGGTTTTGAGCACAGGCCGTTATAGTACTAATTTACATCTACTCAGAGGCACTCTTGTACGCCTTGGGAAATCGCCTTATACTCAGATTCCATGGTGCTCAGGGAAACTGTCCTTTGTAGGTTTGATCTTCAAAGGAAAGTTACATCGCCATAAGTTGCCACTACTCCTGTTGTGGACCTGCGAGTTTCCAAATCGCTTGCATGACTCGCATCAGTGTAGATTTGGAGTCCGGTGTGATCTCGTCGTACGACTAAGCTCTGCTCCTTGGTTCCCTGCAAGTATCGAAGGATTCTCTTTCCGGCTTGCCAATCCTCCCTTGTAGGTGTGGATGCGCGTTGTGCTAAGCAGTTCACGGCGAAGGAAATATTAGGGCGTGTGCCATTTGAAATGTAAGAGAGTGCACCAACAAGTTCTCGTAGTGGAATCTTGTCTGGACATTCAGTTAATTCTCGTGTTTCTTGCCCTCTGGGTACCAGGGCCGGATTAATCGCTTGTGATGCCCTGGGCACTGCTGTTTCGTTGTGCCCCCTCCCCCGACTTTCTCGAAACTTATGCTTAAATCCTAAGAAACAGAAGTTGTATTTAATTCAATAAGTTTAATAAACTAAATTTACTTAGGTACTAAATTCAGTGCTATTTTAGTGCGTAACTAAAATTAATTATATTAAACTATATGTTTCAAATACCGCACCACTGTAAGGTATATTACGGTAGATGTGTCAAAGACTGCAGCAAAATTTCATTTCACGAACAAAGGCCCTGCGAATTGCCATCAGAGAGAGATTGTAATCGAGGCAACGTATATTCGTCTTCAGCTCATTTTTTTTATTAGTTTTTTCTGGAAAATTATTGTTACCCTACAGCGTTCAAGACAATGCGAATAGCTATTTTAACGGTGGGATGTGACTGTTCTGCTTCGTTATAGTTGATAACTTGAAACACATCATGAAAAGTTAGGAGCTTTTTTTGTAAGCCTCGACTTGAAACACTTAAAAGCTTGTGAACTGCACAAACTCATCTGCAAGCTGCGGTGATGCCCCTAAGAATAGTGATGCCCTGGGCACGTGCCCACTTTGCCCATTGGTTAATCCGGCCCTGCTTGGTACTGAGGGAGTCGTCACTGGTGTGCAATCCTGCATCCCGAAACGTGACAGAACTTTCTTGATGTACTGCGTCTGGTTCATGGTGATAGCACCATCTTGAGTCTTTGAAAATTGGATTCCCAACATAAAATTTATTCGGCCAAGAGGGTGAATTTCAAAGCTTTTCGTCAAAACGCTTCTTGCAAACTGTCTCATCTTCGGACTGGAAGTGATGGCGGCGACATCATCCACATATACAATTAACAGACATATTTCTTTGCCTTCTCTTAGGAAAAATACACAAGCGTCGGAGCGACACCTCTTCAAGCCATTCTTCTGCATTTCCTCGGCGAAACGTATGTACCACCTTCGTGCACTTTGTTTTAAGCCATAGAGGCTACGGATTATACGACATACTTGGTGCTGATGACCTTGAACAACGAACCTTTCGGGTTGGTCCATGTAGATTTGCTCTCCGTCTCCTAGGAAATCGTTCAAGTAGACAGTTTTTATGTCGTACTGATCTATATAGTAACCTTTCTGGACGGCTACTGAAATTAAAAATCTTATGGTGGAAAGTCCGGCGACAGGTGCGTAAATTTCTTGAAATTCAGCTCCATATTTTTGTGCAAATCCTTTTGCCACTAGGCGTGCTTTGTAGCGCTCTATTTCGCCTTTGGCATTCTTCTTTATTTTTAACACCCACTTGCTTCCTACAGTATGGGCGTCCTCTGGTAGATCCACTAGCTCCCAAGTTCCGTTTGCTATGAGAGATCTGTATTCGTCATTCATGGCTATTCTCCATTGGTTTGCTTCCGGGCTGTTCATGGCTTCAGTTACAGTTCTCGGTTCTTGAGGAGTCGCATTCAATGCAAAAACATAGTCATCTTCCATTTTCTTGAAATCATTAGAGGCTTCGGCAAAAACGGCATTGTGAACTGTGTCCCCCTCTGACGAAGTCTTCTGGTGGATTTCTGGGACTACTATCCCTTCTCTTAGGGCGCGACTTCTGGTTAATCTAACTTCTGGGGTCTGAACTATTGGCTGCGGCATTTGCGGTCGAGGCGAAACTAGGGTAAGTTGAAGTTGTAGTGGTTCAACCTTGTCTTCAACTTCCGTTGGATTGAATGACAAGTCAATAATTAGTGAGTCTAGTTCTTTACCATTTTGGACTTCATTGTTGTCGGCCAGTCTGGATGAGCCTAGTACGTCCTCTTGGAAGGTTACACTTCTGCTAACAATTATCTTCTTATTATAAATGTCATATAGTCTGTACGCTCTCGATTGTTGATCATAGCCGATCATTATGCATGGAATTCCTCTAGCATCTAGCTTTGAATGTTTCAATGGTGGTTTGAGCGCAAAACAAAGACAACCAATTGCTCTTAAATATTTTACCGTGGGTTTATATTTCGTGTTTTCCCACATTTGTCTTGGTGTCCTAAATTTGTTTCTTACATTAGTACAGTGATTGCGAATGTAAACTGCATTATTTACTAATTCACCCCAAAACTTTGTTGGTAATTTTACCTGGACTAATGTTGCTCGGACCAAACTTATTATCGTCAAATTCTGCCTCTCTGCAATTCCATTGGAGGAAGGGGAGTAAGGGGGGGGGGGGCGGAAGAACTGGTGTTTAATTCCATTTTGCAACATGAAATCTTCCATACATTTTGATTCATATTCCCTCCCGTGGTCAGATTGAAAACCCTTTATTCTGCAACCCGTTGCGGCTTCAGCTTTGAGTTTATATTGCTTAAATTTTTCAAACAATTCATCCTTCGTTTTCAGGAACGCTACCTGAACAAATCGACTTTTGCCATCAACGAATGTTGCAAAATAATAAGAGCCTGCCATTGTTGGAGTAGGAAACGGCCCAACAATATCAGAGTAAACAATACTTAAGCGCTCGGGTATGCGATCTGCATTGATAGTTTTAAAAGGCTTTGTTTGTATGTTTCCTTGGAGACAGTCACTACATGCATTTGGTTTTGGTTTTATTAATGATTTATGGCAAAAACCACGTAGTGCATTTGATTTGGCCATTTTCTTTAACGTTAAAGCTGAAACATGCATAAACCTCTTGTGCCACACGTAAGTGCTTTTATTGAAGACACCTTGCTTTAACTTTATTTGCCTGGCATGCTTGTCGGCATTTTGCGTGCAGGGAAATGCGGGCACTTGACCTAC
>JAHWFP010126798.1:0-15401 GCA_023313725.1 Lithobius niger
TTTGCGCACACTGTACTTACATATAACTTGGGCTGGCTGTTAGTGACCCCCTAGTCCTTGTCAGACCCGTTGCTATCACAACAAAAATATTACTAAATTATAATATTATTAGCTGATGGCTTATTCCAACTTGCCTTTTTATTATTTATCGCAATTTAAATCTATTTATTTATATAATTAAAATATTTCAGGGATTTTAACCCCATTTTCATTTCTAGGCTGCGCAGTGGCATATTTTGTAAGAGCGAAATATTTTTAAAAAAAAAAGAAGCAATTTGTTTTTTAAAGTTATTATAACAATTATCACGATGTAACCAATGGTCGGGCTGTTGTATTGTAGTTGTAACACAGTTTAAGATTTACAGTGGCTTAGCCTTTTAATAATGTAACATGATGAGTACTCTTTGACATGCTGTAACTAGCTGTCGCTTATCTTCCTTCAATTGTCTCATGTAGAACACTTTCTTCCCGCTTTTGCACCCTGTCTCTTCTTCTTCGAGGACTATGATAAAATTATTTACGGCACCAAAGAAACTCCCACTTTGATGTGGACCGGTAATATTGACGCAGTGTCCTCACTGGAACTTTCTCACATCAGCTGGCTCATGCCTTACGTAATCCCTTCCAATGAGCAAAAATTGCAGCTATACAAGCTCATCGAGCGCGGAGACGTAGTAAAGCAAGGATTCCGACACTAGCATTATGACATTTCCCAGATTACAAACTCAACTTCTAACACTTGGAGACTCTACGACCTCTGCCATCGCGAAACCCAGGTGGGTAATTCTCGGATCTCGACCACCCGATCAATTGACACCTTCAAGAATACGGCCTTGTTTGATCAATGCAGTTTGGCTGATTGTCACGTTACTCTAAACGGGGAATGTTATCTCTACTTGGACCTCAACTTCAGAACTGAGAACTATGCCAATCTGAATAAAATGTTTATGGATTTCAGAAAGGTAAATTACGGTAACAGTGACATTAGCGTAGAAACCATGCATTTCAAAGCAGCCTATCCAGTCGTGGTCATCGAATGTACGAAACAAAGTGAACGATTACAGACGGGTGTAGTGGACGTGCAAGTCAAGATGCATTTTGGTTCAGCGGTGGTGGCCAATACCAGATGTCACGCCCTCGCAATTGGAGATCAAATGGTGAATTTGAAATTGGATAAGGGTAAGGTCGAAGTAGTGTATTAAAAAAATAGTGATGCACGTCAAAAATAAAGCGGAAAAAAAGCTGAAAGAAGAGTGTTGGAGGATTCCTACCACCGGTCAGTCCAGGTTGGGTCTTGGCTGGATGCCGCCTTTGTAATCGGATTGTTTATTTTGGGCAAAAGATGGTCAGAGGTGCCTGTGGCCTCAGACCAAGGTGGCGATTTAATAAGGTGGATTTTTGTTGAAGCGGAAGGCGGTTGCGTAGACCGGAGCCAAAGCCTGTCCAGAGACGGTGATTATTGCTTGAATCGGGTGCCAGCGGCAAAGGAGAATATAGGATACAGTCAGTAATGATATCATCGACTGAAAGAGGATCTCAGACGAATAGGGGTTGTCGGTGAAGGATGGGGCAAAATGGGCGTGAAGAGAAGCAATATTGTCAGAGGTGACCAAATGTTGATGACGGGCACCAGCCGGTGAACCAGAGCAATCTGAGTCTTCAATGAGAACTGGTCGTGATTGTCTTGGTGGGTAGACAGTCTCAAAGGCTGACGAATACTCTTTTGCAAGAGATGGGTCCCCAGAATGTCCCATGGTGACAGCTTCGTCTTCTTAGTGGTAGGCGCTACCCAATCCTGTGTGTATTGGGATAGTGGCGGTTGCTGACGGTACGTCGGTCATTTACACTTCAAGGAACGGAGAGCTGATTTAATGAGTTCATGAACCCTTTGAAAGTGGGAAAGTAGTTCGGTGGGGCAGGCAGCACCATGGGACTGTGATGTGACTAAATACTGTGATGAGAGTGAAGAATGATCAATTGGTCCTTCACGGGAACGAGGTGGATTACGTTTGTCAGCACTGCAGCTTGCTTTAACTTGAAGCTTTAGATGGGCATAGACTTCCTTAGCCTTAAAGAGTTCATAAATATGGTATGGACATAGTCTGGCCACATTGGACCAGGGAACGTGGTGGTCGTGTTGAGCGTGGGCCTGTCAGTTACTGGTGAGCCGCGGGGGAGTCCAAGAGGCCCCAGGCATCAGGTGACCTAGGACAGGCCACAAGTAAGGTAGAAAACCTGGGTAACAGTGGAGTAGGGCCTTCTGTCTGAAGTGGCGGATTGGTCACACTGGCCAATGGCTCCCTGGGTAGACCTTTAGCATGTGGCATTTGAGGGGTGCAGGAAATGGAAAATCACAGACCACAGTAACCGTGATGCATTGAGGAGAAGAAACAGCACCTCACGATGACCACCAACGGCGCTTTATTTATACGGAGGATGTGAAGATCAGTTGTGCAGTGGGTCGCGAGGCTGACAGGTTCCTAGAACTCTAATCTCTAGATCAAACAGCAAAGCAAAAGGAAACTGCTGAAGGCTCCAGTAAAGTATATGTTCATCGCCATATAGAAGATTTGTAATACAATTTCTAATATTCCATTATTAATTGTTTTATAACATAACAATTTAAATTGCTAGTATTTATATATCGCTTAAGCGTTTACTTTCTCTTATGACATAACGATCGTTTTCGCCTTTTCTCCACAATCTCCACAAACAAGATGATAGTTCCCGCTCTTGGAGTAAACGGATTTGCTTTTACAATTTTGACCTGAGATCGGACCATAACTCAGCAAGGAAAACTACCTGTGAGGGACCCATAACCATTTGAAAAGTGGTTAATAAACAATAGAGGATATATTAGGCAGGTTTCCAGTTCATGGTACAATTCCCCAAAACTGTCCTAACGCCACCATCAATACATGGCACAATACATGGCAACAGATACAGTTTTTTTTTAAATATATCTCGGTATTGGTTGCTCGGGCATGAAAATATGCTTTGCCCAAAAATGTAGTTCATGAAATTTCCTACAAATATTGTTCCATTCATTTTTCCGCAGATTCAATGATTCAGCCAATAAAAAGTGTAGGAGAATATTGAGCTAATGCCACCATCTTGGAAACATGCGCCCAAAATCACGGGTGCACGGGTTGCTGTGAGCACTGGGGCATAAGATTCGATAGGCGTCTTGGTCCCACCGGTAAATCTCTGGATTCTTAAAGGCCCAGGTTCGATCCTGGTGCAGGGAAATGTATATATACGGTTTTTTTTTCAACAGTTGTTTCCCGCCCGTTGTACGACGGTTTCCTCTGGGTACTCTGGTTTCCTTCCTCCTGCGGCAAAAAACAACTGACACGAAGGTGGTTCCTTCCACTTAATATCTGCCGCTTAGGCCTCCAAAAAGCTGTAAGCTTATTAGCCAGCAACGTCTCTTCTATTTTATTCTTTCTATTTTACTATAAATCGGTTTTGTTCAATACATCATGGAAACGGCTGTTTCAAATATGTTTAATCCTCACTCGTAGAGCATGGAATTGTCTACAAAAAAAGGTTCTATTCGTTTTTGTTAAACTGAGTCAATAATTCAGCAAATAAATGGTGTCAAAGAGTTCAAACATGGGGCCATAATGCACCCAATGCACATTACTCTTCATATAGTTGAGAGGCTTGAAGCCAAAAATTTAAGAAATTTGATACTTTCTGCGAAAAGCATGAATGCATATGAAGGTTAACTGGAAAAAAAAGCTATTATAGCAAGTTCAAAAAACCTCCTGGGCAGGTGGAGGGGTGATTTACCCCACCAAAAACTGTAGTTATAATGATTTTCGTTTTCAAACTATCCTCGCGAGCCAGAAATGAATACGGTTAGGATTTCTGAAGGTGGAAATCTATTCTTTCCAACAATCATAACCATAGTTGTTTAATTTAGATAGGGACCGTCCTACGCCCATTTAAAGGTGAAATAAATACGGAAGCAAACCTATTTACGTAGCCTTTTGGACTTAAATACTGCAATGGCCTGGCCTTCGGTAGGGCTCCGACCTTTGGTTTCAAAGGTCGTAGGTTTGATTCCCCGCTCAGGCAGTCTGACACTTAAGTCTAAAAGGCAACATAAATAGGTTTGCATCTGTATTTATTTAACACTTGTCTAGCCTCTTGGCTTTCTGTCCCGTTTATAACATTTAAAGGTGAAGCGGTAGCAGCGAGAGTATGGTCTTTTTCGAATTCAAAGTGGTCGAGCAAAGCCTCTATTAGGTAGAAATGGACATGCTTAGGATTGTTTGAAGTGTGGAGATCGATTATTTCGATCAATCCCGACTGATGTTATTTAACTTAGAGAGGGACCGTCGTACACCAATTTAAAGATAAAGAGGTTATGGCATAGCGACGAAAGAGTACGTTTATTTTCGAATTCAAAATGCTCTTGTAACCCTTCTAATAGCCCTAAATAGACATGCTTAGAATTTTCTGAAAGGTGGCGATCTATTCGTTCCATCAATCGTAACTGAAGTTGTTTAACTTAGGTAGATGCCAGTCTACCCCTATTTTAAGGTGTAGCTTTAATTGGTGTAGTAGCTATTTTGATTTCAAAGTGCCATTGGAATATAATTTTGTACCTAAGCTAAACGATTTCGGTTAGGAACGATGGAAAGAATAGATCTCCACCTTTCACAAAATTCTCAGCATGTCCATGTCTGGCTATTAGAGGGCTCGCTAGAACACTTTGAATTTGAAACTCACCGTACACTTTCGCTGCTGTGTCACTACCTCTTCACCTTTAAATGAACGTAGGACAGTCCCTATCTAATTTAAACAATTATTGTTGTGATTGATGGAAAGAATAGATCCCCATATCTCAGAAAATTCTAAGCATATCCATTTCTATGTATTAGAGGGCTCGCTAGAGCATTTTGAATTCGAAAATCGCTATACACTTTGGCTGCTACCTCATCACCTTTAAATAAGCATAGTCCATATCTAAGTTGAAGAATTTTGGTTATAATTGATGGAAAAAATAGATCCCCACGTTTCATAAAATCCTAAGCATATCAATTTCGGGCTATTAGATGGTTCACAAGAATAATTTGAATACGTAATTCATTATAACTACCATTTTTGGTGGGGTAAATCACCCCCACAACCTCCCCAAGGGTTTTTTAACTGTCTATCATAGCTATTTTTCCAGTTACTCTTCATATGAATTCAAGTTTTTCACAGAAAATGATAAATTTCAGCAATTTTGGGCCGCAAGCCACCTTACTATATAAAGTGTGATGTATATTGAGTGCAAAAGAGGCCACATGACATCAAACATTTGTTGAATCATTGACTCAAAAATTAATAGAACCTATTTTATAGACAATTCCATGCTCTACAATTTCGGATTAAACATATTTTATGCAGCCGTTGATGTGATATGTTGACAAAATCGACTTCGAGCGCATGTTTCCAAGAGGGCGCCATTAGCTCAACGTCTTTACATACCATTTATTGGCTGAATATATGAAAAAATTAATAGAACATTTTTTGTTGAGAATTTCATGCTCTACTTTTTTGGACAGAACTTATCTTCATGCCCGAGCAACCGTTACCGAGATATATGGAAGAAACCGATATCGGGCGCAAGATTTCCAAGAGAGCAGTGTTAGCTCAACACGGACAGCTGTGGATTTTTAGTACTTAGTTGAACTTAAAGTCACTACGAACATCTTTGCCAAAAATCAACTTATGAATTATTCCGAGTATTTGACCTAATTACACTGGAATAATTGAATTGGTATTAACGAAAAATAAATATTTGTTAACTTGGGCATTTTATGACCTGTATTTGCTGAAGAGATTAATTGGTTTAAACGACCCATAACGGGTTGTAATGGTCCTAATAATGAAAGGACTATTTTCAGAAGAAATTATAAAGACGTTAAATGAAATGTAAAATATTCGTGTACTCCCAGACAATTTTAAAAGGATTAACAGAAATGTAAAACGAATGTGCACAGGGAATTATATAAAGGTTAAAAAATGGAAAACTATGCCTTCGCAGGGGAATTATAAAGAGGATAAAAGAAATGGAAAATGATGGATTCACGAATAAAAGGAGGTACAGATTAAATTTGAGTCTATCTATAAAATGTTTGGAGGTTGTTTTTATACTTTTTATTATGTGTAATTTGGTGGAAAAATTTTCTTTGTGTAACATATACCAAAAAACTGTCTTTGTCTAACATACGCCACACAATAGCTAAATGTTCAGATAGTGGTTCAATTTTATTAAAATGGCAGGTTAATAATGGACAAAGTTTACCAGTTTCAACTGAAAATTAGTACGAAGATTTGAATATCAGCAATCTTATTCTGTACAGTTTGCTTGTCCATCATTGTTACTATCAATCCGTCAATGTTTATAATTGTTGACGAGAATGCATGATTTGATCACGTTTCAGATTATACAGCACATGTTGCTATCAGTGTTATCGTCAGAAGAATGGATGGTTTAAATACGTTATTAGTCTATGTGCATCAGTCTTTTAATTGATTCATTGGTATATCTGATGATCTGTTCACAATCAAACTTATCCGGTGCATGTTGCTCCTCCGTCAGTGTTATCATCTATCCAATCGTAAAACTTATCAACCCTCATGTACATAGCAGGCATATTAGGTCGAGCACAGCCTATGCCAAATGACACCAGCCCAATCAAATACCAACGTTCTTCATCCTCCCACACCATTGGGCTTCCAGAATCTCCCTACGGATAAAAAAGGACTCTTAATACAAATTCAGTAGTGAATTGATCACATTCTTAAACGTATTGAACAGGTTATTGCTATTATAATTGCTTATCAGAATTATTCCTCAATGTGCAATGAGTTTCATGATACGTCAGAGTGATGTCAGTGCTAAAGCATTCGACGTATCACCCAACTGCATAGTTATTTTATGAATCAGACACTAAATATACTGGACCATGCCGCAGTTTTTCTCTCCAGTATGAGTTCCACAATCATACTTACAAACAGGAGAGATTGTCGTGACTAAGTACATACCCACTACCGGAACTGGCTGTAACAACTCATTTTATTATAATCAATAAATGTGTTTACGTGTAACACTTGTAAGAAATGCGAATTATAAACAAAATCAGCACAAACCGCTTTGTACTTGGTTTTCTGCACTATCACTGTAAATTAGTTTACCTTGTTTTCACCTACTTAGAAATAAATAAATAAATATAAACTTCGTTGCAGGAGCAACAGGAAAGGCAAGGGCCCTGGCGGGTCTCTGATAGCCAACCTAAAAGAGATAACTTTAGAAATGTGAACAAGAGAACGTGGTGGAGGGGTTAGAGTGCAAGATGAAAAGTAAAATTTGGTTTGTAAAAGGTGAAAAAATTTTAAGCATGGTCGTATAGGCCATTTGTCAAACATTAAAAATGTAGGAATAATGAAAAACTAATGAACAAGTTGGGCCAAGACCCAGAATTTAGAGTTCCCGTGGGTGACGCTGCAAGAATTTTTCCAGATTCACTTCGGTCAGAAGCCTGTGAAAGCCCTGGACAGTAGTTGAAGAAACAACCGACTCCGGAAGTGAGTTCCATACCTTTACCACTCGCACCGAGAAGAAACTATTTCTACAATTCAAGCGTGCCGGCGACGGTGCGAGCTTGAACGAGTGACCTCTTGTGAAATTTACATGACTGAGCTCGAAGGACGGTAGTGCCAACGGCAGAAATCCACGCACTATTTTAAAGGTCAAGACAAGGTCGATCCGCAGTCGCCGCAGCTCGAGTAATTCAAGATTAGCAATTCCAAGACGCTCAATGTATGGGACATTTCTTAGGCCCGGCAGGGTTTTCGTGAACTTCCGTTGGACCGACTCTATACGGTCGATGTCCCGTAGTAGTGACGGAGACCAAACCGGGCTGGCATACTCCAAAATTGGGCGCACAAACACCCTGAATGCCCACACCCGAAGCTTAAGATTACCAGTGGAAAAACAACGATTAACTACGGCCATACGTTTGAAAGCTGTTGCAGCAATTTTTATGCAGTGTAGACTAAATTTCAAATCTGCACAAACCCAAACACCAAGGTCCCTCACCTCGTCAACCTCCGGAAGAGATTGTCCATCCAAAAAATAGGTTGTACTAAGATTAGTTGGTCCAACATGCAATGAGTAGCATTTAGAAATTGAAATAGGAAGTTGCCAAGTAGCAGCCCAATTTTTGACCGAGTCAATTTCACCTGATAAATGTCTGCAATCAGCTGTGTTAATTATAGCGGAATCCAGTTTCAGATCGTCCGCGAACTTCGACTGGCTGACATTTGCACAATTTCCAGTTAGATCATTTAAGTAAATCACAAAAAGGAGTGGGCCCAGAACTGAGCCCTGTGGAACTCCGCTAATAATTTTTTGTTCCGTTGAAGTTGAATCTCCAACCAAAACTCTCTGTGTCCTGCCACTGATAAATGCATTGATCCACTTTAAAAGTTTGCCGCCGAAGCCAGATTGTCCAAGTTAAACAAAAGCTTTGAGTATACTACCGACTCAAAAGCCTTACAAAAGTCAAAATAAACAACATCGGTGGGCACCCCGATGTCCATGGCAGATGTCCACCTGTCCAAACACAATAGGAGTTGAAGGGTGGTTGAACGGCCTGGCATAAATCCAAATTGATCACCACAGATTAGATCAATAGATTTAGCAAATGTCAGCATACAGTCACGTAAAATGGTCTCCATAATCTTACATGGGACGACCGTCAGAGCAATTGGTCTGTAGTTCCCAGATTCAGCTGCGTCTCCCTTCTTAAATATCGGGATTACCACGGCAGTCTTCCAAATTGCAGGCAAAATGCCTTCATTGAAAGAAAGGGTGAATATAGTAGCCAATGGATAGCTGATTTCGTTACTTAACTGTTTGTAGAAATATGCCGAGTACCCATCTGGGCCCACGGCATGACTTGGTTTGATTTTATCAAGAGTTCGCTAACAGAGTAGAAGGTAAAACTCACTTCCGGACTGTGATCGCCAGTAGTCGTTATGTAATCCGAGGGAGACGTTATGGAGCCATCGTCGACCTGTCCATTTGCAACGAACAGCTGGTTTAAAATTTCTGCCTTCATGCTATTTTTGGTGATAAAATTGCCAGCGTGCTTAAGTGGAGGAAACTCTCTTGAGAGGCGTGTTTTTTCGCGATATAATCTAAAAAGGGCCGAAAGAGTCCCCTCTCTGACCGCATTTGAAATATGTGTTTGATGCCATTCTGCGACTGTGGAAGCATACAATCTGCGACATGTATTATACCATTGAAGCTTATCTGCAGTTGGCGAATTCTTATAGTTTCGCCATAATTTTAGCTTACGATTACACAAGTTTGACAAATTTCTAGGCAGTTTTAGTTTATGATTGTTTTTTCTTTTTAAAAAAGATTTGCATTGAGCAACTTCCTCCTGAAGAATTTCGAAGAAAATATCCCAAGCATGGTTTGCAGAGCTGCAATTATCAACTAAAAGTTCCTTCCAATTAATCTCAGCCAGATTGGCACGCAGTTTACCAAAATTAATCGATTGGGAACGAGAAATTTCTCCAACAGGGTTCGAAAAGGTGGAATGCACTCCGAATGAAACCATACAGTGGTCACTAGTACCTAAATGGTCTATTACCTTGGTATCAACCACGAGACGGTCATTATCAGTGAGTAGAATGTCCAAAATATTATCACCGCGTGTTGGTTCATTAACCAGTTGGCACAAACCAAGCTCGACAACCAAATCGAGGAAAATACGGTGCGTTCTGTCGCGAGCGTGCAACAATTCCCAATCGATTGTTGAAAGGTTCAGGTCACCCACAATGATGTTAGAGTGAAGAGGATTCAGATTGGATTTGACAAAAGTACCCATACTGTTAACATCCTGTTCGACATAGCTGTTGGGAAGATAGCATACAATGAAATTTAATCTTAAAGATGGCATCAAGAAGCAAAGTGCCTCTGATGTGTCAGATTCGCGTGTTTTTAACACATTCAAACCGTGTCTGTAAGCTATCATGATACCTCCCCACGCGAACCGCGATCAAAGCGAAGTAAAGAATATGAAAAGGAACCTGTAATCATGGAATCAGTATGACTGTGGTCAAGCCATGTTTCCACAACAAAAAGCATGTCATAATTATCAGTTGCAAGGATTGCCCAAAAACTCCCCATATTTTTAACAAGACTACGTGCATTTATCAATATGCAGCGCAGATGGGATAAGGAGTAAGAAGGGTTGGGTGAATGGGTGTTCCCAGTTAAAAGTTTCAGTTTCCCTGGTTGAAGTGAACTTCGTCAATAACTCTTTGTAGTGTTGATTTTTCCCTCTTGGTTAGGTGTAAGCCATCCTGGGAAAGAAAAGTGCGATCGAAACAAAGCTCGTGATCCATGGAGACAAAGTTGTAGCCTAATTCAACACATTGCTGCCGTAGAAACCTGTTGACATCAGCAGCATCATGATCTGCATTCCTGTTTTTTGGTCCGAAGCGAGGGAATAGCCCGATAAACGTAATTTTGGAATTTGGTCTCAAACGGCGAGTCTGAGTAGCGAGGTCGAGCAGTTGGTCAACAATAGACTTAGGTTCATCAGCAGAAATGTTGTTAGAGCCTGCACAGAAAATATAGGAGGAATCTAGGTCCGATTTGGCCACAATGGATGGAAGTTTTGACGCCAAATGTTCAACTCTTGCACCTGGCCAGGTCCAAGTTTTTGAACGACTGTTGTTGTTACCACGTAGACCTCTAGTGTGAGAGTCCCCAATAATAACTGACTGGATCTTCGGTGAGTCATCCACAGTTTTTTTCTTTGTCGGTACGAAAGGCTGGTGGTTACTTGAGCCTGGTAGCTGGACCTGTTCAGTTCGAACTTGATTCTTTTCATTGCAGAGAGTTGAAATACTGTTGGCAAGTGCTGTCACGATGTTACTCGGTTCTGCATCCGTCTGTACTGGTTGTTTAATCGATCGGTTTCGATGGTTTCTTCTGCGCGTCACATTTGTCGGTAAAAATTCGCTTTCTCTCTCTAGCAAGCTATGACCAGGTTGACAGTTGTTGGCGTCAAGTTTTTTGATAGTATCATGGGTCATCATGGTATTTTTTTCCTGGTTTATTGGCTGCTTTGCAAATTGAGCATTATTCCCACTACTTTATTTTTGTTTCGTTCGTATTTCCTTGATTTGTAATCGAGTTGGCAGCTACTAACCGACAATGTGCCGTCGCTAGTATGTGTCAAGACCGGTGTAAGTTCTATTGTGTGTTGATGTGATTGCTGGGTAGACAGATCCACAGCTTTATCCTTGTGATTCATATCTTCATGCTAATTACAACTGGGCAACTTCTCCGAAAGTTCCTCTTTTACTGCTGCCAGAATTTGTACTGTTAGTTGTTGCACAGTTTCAACCATGGAAGTTCTTTGTTGTTCCAGCAGTTCTTTGAATGACGTAAACTGGTCCTGAAGCAAGGAACCACAACAGTTTTTTAGTTTTTCGAGGAGGTAGGTGTTATTGCACTCAGCATTGTGTGTAGAGGTTTCTTGTATTTTAGATAATTTGCTGTTAATGTCCAGTAAGTCAATATCTCTTTCAATCATGGAGCGATCTAGTCTCTTCTGGATTGAGTCTGTCAAGTCTGACAATTTAATTCCCGACCTTAGCCCATCTAGATCTTCAGTCGATGGCGAGACTTTTGGAGTTGGAGTTACACCAATTGGTGATTGAAAGGAGTCAAAGAACTGGGTCATTCTCCTGTTGGATTTGCCTAACCGACGTTCCCTTTGAGGTGATGGAAAGGCGATGAAAAGGAAAGGCGAGAGGGAAAACGTCTATGGGTCTCGGAGAACAGTCCTGGTCCAGAAATGATATAAAAAAAAAATTTCACACACAAAGGTCATACGGCAGGATTCGAACCACGATTCATGGAGTCTATCAACATAAATAAGATGGCTGCCTCCACTAACTGGATGTAAACAGCAGGAGTTTTCCACGAATTATTAGATCAAAAATCCAGTCAGAGAGCTCAAAACAAGCTCCAACAAATCTTGGAACATTCATAAACACACCATAATTTTTAGAAGCTACGTCTGTAGGCAACGAGTCTTGCAGCTTCTATTTCAGTTGGCCTTGGCTTGCTCCTCATTACAGCTCCTACATTATCAGTGCAAGCACAGCGAAAACAAATTCAAGCACTGAGTTCGTTCTCAAACAATACCAGTGCTGATGTCTTCAGATAGTTTTGGAAAGTGAACTTTAACCCTTTTTGGTGTCACACTGACTTCCTGTGCCTTTTTTAATTACAATTATGTAACTCTGTCATTTGTGGGTTCCAGCATTTATTTCGTTAGGAAAAAACGACACTAACCAATGGGCTTTGCTTTCCCGCTATGATCGGGGTCCCGGGGACCCCTCACATAGCTTGGGCACTCGTTTGGACTATGTTTTTCGATTATAAAGTGAGACGCAGCCGTACGGCAATAAAGTAGTTAAACAGTTAGAAAGCACTACAAACCTCTGCTGTATCAACTGGTTATTATTAACAGTTGGTGTGTTCTAAAATATTTACTCATTTAGTCGCTGCCTGTTGTGTTGTGAGCGCACTAATATTTTAAATTAGATAATGATATAGATTACACTTCACATTTCATGAAACTTAAAAAGGTTGCTGTAAAAGTTAATAATGGAATTACTCGGATAACTTTACCTATGGAAAATACTAGTACAGCAACCTCCTTAATGACATACTGGCACTGCCATTGTTACCAACCAGTGAAAAGGCAATGCTCTGCAGGGGGAGCGAAAATATGTTGATAGAGTTAATCAAACAACTCAGATAAGTTTCAATCTCCCCGATACACCTCCGTTCATATGTTGACTCAGCCTACCCTACAGTCGGAGACATTATCAATTTCTTACTTCACTGACTATGACAATGAATGTTCGTTTGTTCAAAGGGAACGTACTATATTTCTAACAATCTGCAGAGCTTACCACACATGCGTCTTTTTTTCCATCTTGCCATCCTGCACAGAGAAAATGATCAGGAATATGTCCGAATGAGTTGTAATGGTCAACACATACTTGCCATGGTATGATGGGCACCTCAACTTTCATTAGCACGTCAGACCCTTTTCTACTCTCTGCAATGAAAGTCATAATATTAGTTATCTTGTTGAAGAGAATTGTTTGCTTTGTTTTGTGATGGGGAAGAGCAAACAAGAAAACATGACGTACACTATGTCAGTCTTCAGGGCTGGAGCTACCAATTACCCAAGCTTAAATAAATTTTACAAACGTTGTCGCAAATCTTGTTTACTTTCATGTTTGCTGGGGGTCAATGGCCAATCTTAGTCTTGTGTGTCTATTCTTACATAGGTGGACATTATCTATGCCTTGTAATGTTATTTCCGATTCCAGCCTCTAGAACCTTCCATTTCCCATAATACCCTGGCTATTTCGTGGTTGTCAGGGGTTACCAAAAAGTTCTTTAAACAAGGGCCCAGCATGGCAAAATCAGAAAGCCTTCGGGCCAGCCAACTAGCTGGTCCTCTTCGACTCCTGCTAGGTCCTCTAGTTTGGGGGATTTTTGGCTGTTATGCCTTTAGTAGGCCCAATTTTGGGTAGGATCTTTCCCCCAACCTGAACTAAGCCTTTTTATGAAGCCTCATTACCCTAACTTAACCCCAAAGTTCCCCAGCTTCCCTTAGAAGAATTTGTTCAGTCTAATTTTGGTTTAGCTCTCCCACAGTTAGCTATTTTTCGTCAAACGTAATAGTACAGTACTTTAATGACTATCCAAAATTCATCTAAGGAGGCAAAAAGGTTAGGAGTCATTGAACCCAAGCACTTAATTTTTTCCCAAAAAAAATTTGCACAATTGAGTAACACGTTTTAAAACACAATTACACATGTTTGAGGTTTCCCGAGACAAAAATTGAAAATTTGTTGTTGAAAAATTTGATTTATTTACTGACATTTGTCAAAAGTATTGCTTTCACCGGTATCTATGAACAACATTTTAGGAAAGTCAAATAGATTTCATAGTGAATATTTCAGCTTTTTGTGAACTTTTGAGTGTGTGTTTGGTCGTTCTTTTGTGGGCTCTGAAATGGAATATTGTCAAACTTTACAATTGTATGCTCTTGTGTATAATTGTCTATTTGTACTTAATGTTTCATTACAGGGAAAGGTTGGTTTTATTCCATTTTTAAATGAAAAGATTTGTCCAAAAAGTGCGAAAATTTTTAATAAAAATTTTGATAACTCTGTAGGTAAAGTTGCTGTTGATGCATCATTTTAAACACTCAGATTAGGCAACGCTATTTTGTTTTAGATATAAGTGTATGTAGCAGCTTCAGCGAAAAACTTTAGTGTAAAATTTCTGAAAATATCCTCACGCTTTACTTGGTACAAATTAAAAACTGTAGATTTCTCCTAATAGCCCTAGAGCTTTTGTGGACAATACGCCTTCGGCTACTGTTTTTGTACGAAACCTGAAACCTCATATTAAAAAAATAACGAATCCTGATAATTATTTTACAATTGTTTCCTGAGTGCGCAATGCGATGGCTTTAGTTTCAAATTAACATTACCCTTATAAAAAAGGTGTATACTAGATGTATACTCTGGTATACCTTATTTACCAATTTGGTGTACACAGGTATACCGAAGTACACGCTGCGGTATAACTATCTGGTGTACTCGAATGTATCCTCGTCTAAAACTAAGGTTTACCCAATGGTATACCACGTATGCTGAAAGGTATACCCCGTATTCCTGGTAAAAGGAAAGGGTATACCTTGTATATTCGGATGTACACTCATCTCAAACTAGGGTATACTAAACAGTATACCTTGTATATGTTGTCAAAAGTAAAGGTATACCTGGTATACTCGGGTCTATACACTTCTCAAACTAGAGTATATTGACAGGTGTATCATGTATACCTGGAACCCTTGAGTGCATACCTGTTCTAAGGTATACTGAGAGGTATACCGGGTAAGCTTGATATACTCGGGAGGTACACTGGCTATTCTTGGTATACTCACATCTCGAATTAGGGTTTACTGGATGGTACACCTGTATAGCTGGTATACTCAAATGTATACCCATTTCAAACTAGGGTGTTTCTGGTATACTTGGGTGTATACCAGCCTCCCAGTAAGGTATTCCTTGTATACTTGGGTGTATACCAGCCTCCAAGTAGGGTATACCTGGTATACTTTGGTGTATACCAGCCTCCAAGTAGGGTATACCTGGTATATTTGGGTGTATACCAGCCCTAAAGTCAGGTGTATCTAGCATACTTGGGTGTATACTGGCCTCCCAGTAGGGGGGGGGGGTTTGAGGCTTAATGGCGCGTCGACAGCTTGGCCAGT
>JAHWFP010126799.1:0-13644 GCA_023313725.1 Lithobius niger
TCTTGTGAACACGTTTTGGTCAGTAAATGGGTTAGGTTTGGCACGCCTCATAGAAAACTTGGTGGCAGCCATTTTCACTCTGATATCATTGCTTTGAATGGCTAAAACTAGGCGAGTTCTTTCACCCTTGTGGGTTTTGTTTCTGATTACTTTTACTGGAAAGTTATCCGCGTTCATTTATTCAAATTTTCTTCCAACTGTAAGAAGAGGGGACTAATAAAACTGCTTGTGTGGTTAGGAAGGAGGAAGTAGCAAACTAGAGGTATATTAAGCCGTAGTCCTAGAGTCGAGGTGGTCCAAAATAATTAAACAAAAAGAAAACTGGTTCTAGCTCAATAAAAAAAAAAACAGCGTCGGCCAAATTTTTTTTCAGCATTCACCAGTGCTTTTTTTTTATTACTTTTTTTATATGAATGTTACTTTTCACATACACTTTCCTGAAATGAGGAAGGAGTAGTATTTCGCTGTGGGTGAAGGAGGGTGCAGGGGGGAGGAGGGGGATTATGAGAATAGGTAATAGCAGGGTTCGTACACGGCCTTGATTTCCTTGAAAAGCCTTAAATTTGAAAGCCGAAAAAATTCAAGGCTTGAAAAAATTGGAATTTTTTTTGCCAGGGCCGTATGACATGGCCTTGAATTTTGTGAGCGTACTTTGTTCGGAATGAGATTAATGTCATATGACAGTAATATTCATTTAGCTATGAAATAAATGAGTAGAAACAAATTAGGTAAATAAATAGAATTAGTTTGTGAGGCGAATCCATTTCTTCTGTGAACGATGCTCTCCACGGATTGGACTGGAGAAAGACAGAAAGATGTGCCGTCCAGGGCAAGGAATTTTTGCCGAAAGGGCACTCTTTTGCCTGACTGTTACTTACTGTATTTCTCTTTCCTCCTTATCCATTGGTGGGAGGGAGGACGTAATGTTCGGTCATTGCGAAGGTTTTGGCTTCCTACTGCAAACTAAGAGCACAATGATGGCATCTGAAATTTTGAGAATGGAAAGAGCAAAGAGCCTTGAAATTGGTTGTAAATTAGCCTTGCAAAGCCTTGAAAATGGTTTTATCTGTTGGGTTACGAACCTTGTAATAGCCGACAAATATGCCGTGTAGCGAAATTTGATGTTGCTTTCAAATTTACACCAGTATACTGTCGTAAAGGCGAATTTTCATTTTATTTTATGACATGTTTGACTTAAACTGTGCAACGTTCGCAACCTTCGGACACACTTTTGCCTGACGTCTACAGTGGAGTCAGAGTATTGCAGCTGGCCGCTGTCAACACTGCAGCTAGGCTAGGATATGGTGCATGATCCTTCAGTTACCAGGAGGGAGTCGAAAATACTGTTAAACAGCATACTCCGTCCGCATAATGTAATGTTGTATCCCTAAATATTATTTTATTTATTTACCCCCCCCCCCCCCCCTCCCCCTGCTTCGAACGGTATTAAGGCCGGCCGCGCACTGAGCAACTTGGCCGCGCGTCCAGGTTGCTGCAGCCAATGAAAATGATTAGTGCGTGGTTTTACATAAACGGTAAGCATTCTCATTGGTTGCAGCGACCTGGCCGCGCAGCCAAGTCGTTCAGTGTGCGGGCGGCTTAAGCAAAATGGCTGTCGCCCTGGTTGTCATTAGTGGAAGTGACGTAAACTGAGCATGCGCATCGACCTGTCTGGAACGAGCCCTTCCGTAGGCAGAATCGCTGTTGAGCGGCCTGTCATTACACGTGGTGTGATAGTATAATACCTATGGTGGTAGATACTATAGCACGCCGTGTTGTTCTTCTGTGCTCTTTGTAAACAACGTAGACGAACACTGAATTTCGCTTGCTTTGCTCACTCATCCAGCGCAAATCTTTTTGTTGCTTGTTCTTTCAACTCTTTTTGCGTTTATTCATAATTAAAAGACAGAAAGCCAAATGCACAACGGGAAAAATGCCCATCGGTTTTTTGTTTGTTTTTGTTTTGTTTATTTACTTATTTATTTATTTCACATTTGTTCTTTATTTGTAGAGTCATGCTGGTGATGTGTTCAGTATATATTCAAATGCGGATGACATTTGCAGAGTATCCGTGTTGCTTTGATTACATTTTGCATCAAATGAGCGATGACTAGTTGTCACCCGCAATGATTAAAGTGGCACTATCACCGATTGAAATGCGAACGAAAATACCGTGGCGCCATCTAGTGACATTGATATTGTTAACCTTTATAGCTTGCTCGCAGGTGCACGAGGATGAAACAAATTTTCACTCAATAATTAAGAATGTCGTTGCTTGTTTGTTTCGTTAAAAGAAAGCCGTTATGCATTTCTTCGCTTGGTGCAAGCAAGAGCTAGATAGTACTACATAGCGCTAGATGTTGTCAGATTTCGTCTGCTTTCAATCGGTGATAGTGCCACTGTAAGTTATAAAGCAAGTCCAATAACTCAAAACTGTTTCAAAACAGTTACACAAATGGCTTCTCCACGATAATCTTGTCCACGATTTTTTTTTTACCAACAAAGTTTAATAAATTTTGTTATTTATGTTGGGTAACCCCAACAAAGCGTATATAGCAATTTTCGTTGAAGAATCTTCAAAATCAACACAGATACTAGGCATACAAAATCTTCAAAATGGGAGGGACTGAAGGGAGACAATTAATTACACACATTCATAATAACAGTAATGCTTCCTCTTCATGTTGTTGTCATGCCAGTTCTGAGTAGAAATAGTAGATGAATAGCTTAAGAAGACCTCAAAACGACAAATGATTTTAACATGTATATATAGCCGGTTTTTAGTTTACCTCCTTTGGATGCAATGCAAGTTTTGTCAGTTTGGAGGGGGTGAAAGCTGGCCACTAGGCCAAAAAAAATTCGATGAAATTAGTTCTTAGCATATAAATGTTGAAATCCATGCTTTAACATTAACAGTTGCCACTAAAGCATACATTCGGTATACAACGAACGCACCATTTTTGCATATGTGGTAGCCAAATATCAGTTTGGGCTTTCCAGTGATAAATTAATGAATGACAAACTAATGAATTAATGAATGTGGTCATAAAGATTTCAAGGATAACCTTAATGACCACATTCATTAATTTTTCGTTCCATAACTAGGGTCTTCATCATAGTACATTTTTACTAAAATTCTTCGACTGGATAAAAGCACTTTTTGGCAATTTACTCATAATCGAGATCCTGGTTACGAATTGAAAGTCATTAGAATTTTGTGTGTTTGAAATAGCAATGCAAGGTCAACAGCGAATGGTAAAATGGCGAGTTATAGCTGTACAAGCAAACATAAAAACGTTTGAGTTTTTACTATTTTGGATCTGTTTACCGAACGAATAAAAATCTGGAAAATTTTGAAGCCTTCCGGGGAAAAGCGAGGGAAGCTCGAAATAAAGCTTTAAAGTATGCACTTGCGGGGGCTTTGTCTACTCGCCGTTTTAGTGTTTGTTGGCTGGGCCTGCTTTGCATTTATTCTGTTTTACTACCATATGCCATGTTTTTGTTTTACTGCCATGTGCAATTCCACTAACAAGGATCTGCCAATAGTTGTCGGTTTACACTATGCGAGAAATAAGGGTGCTTTAAACAGCACGTAAAGTAACATAATTCGTAAAAGTATGAGAAGAAAGACGCTGAACACAAATTCCTGGACGGGTTCAATACACGAAAAGGATGAAAAATCCTTGCACCTATCATTAATCATTCATATAACGGAACAGTTGACGAATGGTTGGCTAACAGAAATACAATGCAGTTGGAAAAAAAAGCAAATAATAAACTGTCCCATAGAACTAATAGATATAGTAGAAATATAATTTGCAATGTAGCAGTAATAGAAAATTTAAGACAGTATTGAACTGAAGGTTAAAAGTTAAGATTTCAAATTCTTGCCTATAAAACACTACTGGCAATCAGGGGTTTTAAAGTCATTGTCTACTTTGGTGCCAACACTAAGTTACGTGCATTAAGTGAACCTCGCATATATGATGGCCACATTCTTATCTGCCAAATCTTCATTCACTACTGACTTTTCATCCATAACTCACGATAGTAATCATCATCTCCTTGTTTGTGACGCGTAGTCATGCATTGTTTTCTATTACGTGTTTTGAACGTCGTATTAGCTCCTCACTAAACAGTAATAAAAAATATGAAAATTAGACAATACAACTCCAGGTGCTTGGCTTCCATTGAAACACTGAAACTGTTACTGTCACTGTGTAACGATATGTTTCTTGCATCTGTTAATTAGCTATGTCTACTTTTCAGGTTTCCCGATCCAGAAGCTTCAGAGCCGCGTCCTGCACTTGCACGTGTTCGACTACGATCGATTCAGCCGCGACGACTCAATTGGTGAGGTGCACATGCCCCTCTGCCAAGTAGACATGTCTGAGAAGCCCGTCTTCTGGAAGGCTCTCAAGCCCTTGCTCAAGGTTTGTTCCGTAAAACAGATACTTTGACAAAGTGATGAGTTGAAAGCGATTAGTGTTAAAATGCATTTCTACATCCACAGACAGTTTGTATGTGGTAAGGTGGATACCCCAACCTACGACTGACGGGCGGCCCCCCCCCAATGAGGTGCATTCTTCAGCAACAGTTAGTTTGTGGTAATGTGCATTCCTCTATACAAAGACAGTTTTATAGCGCTAATGTACATTTTTCGACACAAAGAGTTTTTTTGGTGGTAAGGTGTATTCCTCTATACAAATATAGTTTTATGGTGCTAATGTGTACTATCTCTAACAAAGAGTGCTTTGGTCATAAGGTGCATTCCGGCATACAGAGAGTTTTATGGTGGCAATGTACATTCCTCTAGCCAAACTGAATTTTTTGGTGGTAAGGTGCATTCCTCTACCTCTACTCAATGAGTGTTTTGGTGGTAAAATGCATTCCTCTATAAAAACAGAGTTTTATTGTGGTAACGTGCATTCCTCTACCCCAAATAGAGTTTTTGAGTGGTAAAGTGCATTCATCTACCTCTACTCAAAGAGTGTTTTGGTGGTAACGTGAATTCATCAATACAAAGAGAGTTTTATGGTGGTAAGGTGCGTTCCTCTACCTCTACTCAAAGAGTGTATTTTTTTTTTTTTTTGGTAAGGTACATTCCTCTACCTCTGCTCAAAGAATTTTATGGTGGTAATGTTCATTCCTCTATACAAAGAGTTTTTGGGTGTTAAGGTGCATTCCACTACCAAAGAGAGTTTATGTTGGTAAGATACAGTCCTCTATACAAAGAGAGTTTTATGGTGGTAAGGTGCATTCTCTACCCAAAGAGAATGTCTTCGGTGGTAAGGTGCATTCCTCTACCTTTACTGAAAGAGTTTTATAGTAGTCAGGTCCTCTTCTATACAAGGAGAGTTTTTTGGAAGTTAGACGTATTCATCTACCTAAAGGGAGTTTTTTGGTTGTAAGGTTCATTCCTCTACCTCTACTCAAAGAGTGTTTTGGTGGTATGGTGTTTTCCTTTACCTCTATTCAGAGAGTGTTTTGGTGGTAAGTTGCATTCCTCTAACTTTACTCAAGAGTTTTTTAGTGGTAAGGTTAATTCCTTTCTGTATCTCTACTGAAAGAGATTTTTGGTGGCAGGGTGCATTCTTCTACCGAAAGGAGAGTTTTATTGTGGTAATGTGCATTCCTCTACCGCTACTCAAAGAGTGTTTTGGTGGTAAAGTGCATTCCTCTATACAAAAATAGTGTTATGGTGGTAATTTGCATTTCATCTACTCAAAGTGTTTTTTGGTAGTAAGGTGCATTCCTCTACCCAAAGAGTATTTTGGTGGTAAGGTGCATTCCTCTACCGCTACTCAAAGAGTTTTATGGTGGTAAGGTGCAATCCTCCCCCCGATTCCTCTACCCAACGAGTGTTTTTTTATGGTAAAGTTCATTCCTCTACCTTTACTCAGACATTTGTATGGTGGTAAGGTGCATTCCTCTACCGAAAGAGTCTTTTGTTGGTAAGGTGCATTCCTCTACCTCTACTCAAAGAGTTTTATGGTGGTAAGGTGCAATCCTCCATCCGATTCCTCTACCCAACGAGTGTTTTTTCATGGTAAAGTGCATTCCTCTACCTTTACTCAGAGATTTTTATGGTGGTAAGGTGCATTCCTCTATCTGACGCGTTTTTTTTTTTTTTAATAGTAAGGTGCATTCAGAATTCTGCAGATTGTTTAGGTGTAAATCCTCAATATAGGCTACATTGCGTGTGTGCATGCCATCTACATAATATGTATGCACTACAAACTGTTTAGGAATCTGCTACCCGGTTTTTCAATAAAATAAGATAGGTTAAGTGATCAAAGTAAAATTTACATCCATTTGGTCATCTTTTTGACCAAGCACACTCACGTTTAAAAGGAATCATCAGGCCACTTAAAATGACTTTGAAACCTTCATTTTCTTATGTGCACCACCAAATATATACCGAATACTATCAATGGTTTGATTGTGCAAATGGGATGGTAAAGGATCTTGGAGTCCTAAAGTGTGATCTTGGAGAACACATAAAGATCTCCCTAAAAATAATAGTGTCTAGTAAGTAAATTCTGCTGTAAGCCAGCCAAATAGCTCTAAATTAACTTTAAATCTTTTCACAATTTCATAAGCTGAGTTTGGACGGTTTAACAGTTCACGTATCTATTAGACTTCTGAATGCCGACAAGCTTATTTTACTTTGGTCTGGAACAATATTACAGTAAAAATTACGTTATGACCAAGTGTTCATAAATTTGACAAATTAAATTGATAAGCAAATTTTTGGCTGATCACAATATGTTCAGTACTTTTTGTCTTAAGCCTTCATCAGGCTCACAAGTTTTGCGGAACACAAGTATACGAGTCTTATATTTTGAATTTCGCACTGCTCGAGTCAACTGTCATGTTGTGTCCCTCTATACAAAGAGTTTTTTTGGTGGTAAAATGCCTTCCTCTATACAAAGAGAGTTTTATGGAGGTACTGTGCATTCCCTACACAAAGAGTTTTTTGGTGGTAAGGTGCATTCTTCTATACAAAGATAGTTTTATGATGGTAATGTACATTCCTGTACCGAAAGAAAATTTGTTGGTGGTAAGGTGCATTCCGCCATACAAAGAGTTTTAAGGTGGTAATGTGCTTTCCTCCACCCAAAGTGAGTGTTTTTGGTGGTAAGGTGCATTCCTCTACCTTTACTCAATGAGTGTTTTGGTGGTAATGTGCATTCCTCTATACAAAGATAGTTTTATTGCGGTAATGTGCATTCCTCTACCCTAAGAGTCAATTGTCATGTTGTGTTGACAGTGTTCCTCTATGTATTCGTCTGAGCTGAAGTGGCCCAGAAGCTCTTCATCCCTCAGTGAGGCTAGTCGTCAGTTCCCTGGTCATAATGTTGGCAATGTTTTTGCAATACGAGACCAAAATATCCGACTTATGCACATTCAAGAACCGGCGCATCAAACATTGCCAAAATTATGACCAGAAAACTGACAACGAGCCTCATTGAGAAATGGAAAAGCTTCTGGCCCACTCCAGCCTCAAACTAACACAGAGATGGAACCACTGTCAACACAACGTGAGAGTTGACTGGAGCAGTGCGAAATTCAAAATGTAAGACTACAATACTTGTGTTCCACAAAAGTCGTGAGCCTAATGAAGACGGAAGACAAAAAGTACTGTACTTATTGTGATCAGCCGAAAATTCGCTTATCAATTTAATTTGTAAAATTGATGAACATTTGGTCATAGCGTAATTTTTACTTCTAATATCTATTAAACATATTGCTCAATTACTGTTCGTAAGGTGTGGAAGAACAACATCCCTTCTGCATAATAAGAATCTGTCCTGACTGAACGAATATTTGAAAATTGCCTTTGGCTGTGCCTTAGGACATTTCTTGTACAATATTTCGTGCTGAATATTATTTGTAAGGAGGTTGCTTTCTAGCTGATCAACAACAGTTTAGGAATTTCAAATAAAATAATTGGTCGAAGTCATTTGATTGGCATTGTGTGTATTTGGGATTTCAAGTTGCATAAACCTAGAACTGCACCCAGGATACGTTTATGCAACGAGACCTTCTCGCTCGCCGAACTCTATTTGCTAGTCGACTGAAAATTATTCATGATTAGTATCCAGCTTCTACTAAATGAACGTGGCAATAGATAACAAACTAAATGCATTACAAAATAACACGGATAAAGAACAAAGTGCAAAAGTAATTTTCAACATTGCTACAACATTGTTCTCATTTCACTCGTATTTCCAAATTTTAATAATCAGACGATGATAGAATAAATAGCTGCTCGCAGTGAGAATTCAAAATCCAGCATGGCGTGCATTTTATGGTTATCGTATCGAAAACAAACCATCAAATGCTGGCTTTCAGAAATCAGTCTGTCGTCTTGTACTGCAGTAAAAATTGTTTTCTTGTTGTCATAAATTGACGCTGTTATGCCGCACGCATCGTACATCGTACCACGAGGCCCGTGGAGAAGATCTGTCTGCGTCGTTGCCATGGTTACGTCATACAAACAACTCGAAAGCCGCATGCTCCGGTAAAGGCAAGAAGCAGCCTGCAGATTTAGTATTAATCAAAGTAAAAGTTGGTGAGTGAGAAAATGATCGTTGCCTAAACCCACGCTCATAGTGCTAAGCTAGCTCTCATGATAAATAAAACCCGTCATAGCATTTGGGGCTGCAGTTAAAAACGCTGTTACTGATGTTCATTTAGTTATCTTCGGAGTACAGTGTCATTTTTGTTCAGCTCTCATGGTTTCAGAACCTATTCTGGATTATTGTTGCCATTGTTAATATGGGATAATGGAAGCATAACAGTGCAAAAGCAAAAATCCTACATTGAAAAGACAATTTTTGCTAAGCGTTTATTATGAACTTGTATTGAAACAACAAACTCCAGATCATAACTCAGTCGTCCCTCCACATGAACCATCTTGCTGAGGGTTCAGCACCAGTGCCGCATCGGTCCTGATCACAACTCGAGACGCCCCTTTGTGTGAGGCATCTCTAATTCAGACAACCGAGGCCAAGTAAGAACCACGATCAGGTGACTCCAGTCACAACTCGGAAACCCCGTTTTATGAGCCATCTCACCAAGGTTCACACAACAAATGCCCAGCAAGACCCACGGCCATGTCACTCCAGATCATAAGTCTGATGCCCCTTCGTACGAGTCATCACGCCATGGTTCAGATGACGTATGCCCAGTAAGAACCACAACCACGTCACCTCGTGAAATATAAGGCCCTAATAAAGGCTTACCGAATCTGAGCTTTTTTTAGTACATGATTTTTGCTTTTGTACTACTTTGTTTTGTCAATTCCTGTATAGTAAACAATGATCTTTAAAATGGACCATGTAACAGGTTGACAATATCAGTTTTCATGGCAAGCTTGTGATGATATTAAACACGCTCAGAAAGAAAAATTCCCTTTGCACATAACTTTAAGCTAATCCAACTGCCTAATCTCATGCTAGGGGAAAAAAAGACTATTTACGTTTTTGTCGATTTTCTGCCGTATTTTCTGAAATACCTGAATTCTCTGCAGCTGGAGAATGCATATAGTTCAAACCCACAAAAAAATGGAACGTGCTAACTAAACAAATTCTTCTCTTCATTAATACGAAGAGTTACAGAAAATTAATAACAAGATCATCAAATTTTTTTTGTTTGTGTAATTTAATGGGTAAAAATTGGGGTTGACCATGGCCACTTCACCAATTTTAACAAAACTAGACTCTTATAAGAGTTCCATTGAGACCCAGGACTGTTAAACAGGATTAATACTCTGTTCCAGCATTTGATGAATTACAGCGCCCCACTAGGTAAATTTTTATACTGCGAGAGACATTCACGTTCTAAAGAATTTTAAAAAGACGTGGTTCGAGTTTGTACAATAGTCAAATCTTTTCGTCAGTATGGTAACTACACAATACAGGAGAGAGAGAAGTTCCTGATTGGTCAAACGGTATATTAGATATTTTCATTCTTTTCTCCATATTCTACATGTTCTTCATGTACTCCTATTATGGCTATTTTAATTATTTTCGTGATAAATTGGGTAATTAAGTGGAATTAACGTTAAGTAAAATGAATTGATTTACAAACTTTCAAGCTATTCAGCATATTTCCTGTAGAATCGAGCAAGAAACGGATTCATTTTGGGACTAGGAAATGGACCATTTCATTTGATTTTTAGTAAATATGTTGAAGACAAAAAATGTGACAAATAATACCTAATGACTTTTTTTCTTTGTCCCGTAGGATAAGTGCGGCGAGCTACTTGTCTCCATGTGCTATGCCCCAACTAATAGTCAGCTCACCATTACCATGGTGAAAGCGAGGAATTTAAAAGCAAAGGACATTACAGGCAAATCAGGTACAATCAAAGTGTATAATGCATATTACTGATGTAAACCCTCGCACATATAAGGACTTGTGAGGATACACACTAATAATCTAAGACAGAAAAGACATCCGCCTGGCATAGGATCTAAATTCAGGATCTGTTTACAAACCAGAGATGCAGATGGTCCTGGATCGAGTACCAATCCGAACATATGGCTTCACTTTTATTATCGTATTGTTGGTGGTATCCTCACGAGCCCACTTGTATGCCAATTGATTTTACACATGTCTGAACGACCTGTTAAGTTGTAATTTTTCTTTATCGTTTGACATGGTTATCTACATTAATGCTCATACAGATGAACTAGCTGAATTCTGGGACAATTTTACAGGGATGTGCCAGGCGGTGCTGCATTGGTGCCCTCTCCCCCTTCGCAATTTTGATCATTTGGCAAAATTAACTTTGCGCATCAGAGTGGCTCAGTGGTTAGCATGACTTGACTTAAAAACCTAAGCTCACGGGTTCGATCCTGCCTTAGCCCACTCCTGTAGGACAGGAAAGGCATAGGAAATGAACTGCACGCATATTGACTGTGGCATCTAAACATTTAATCCTAGGCATTTCCTAGTCCGTCCCAAGTAATTTGTTTTTACTAGTTGTAAACCTCTAACTGGCCAAGCTACCTCGCTAAATGATGCAGTTAAAGTTTACGTTTGCCAATAAACTAGATTTCACTGAATTTGTGTTTGCCGTACAGTTCAACTAAATCACTACACCAACCCGGATGCGCCATAACACATACGATGCTGAAGCCACAGTTCCTAGCTGATCGACACTGTACAGCATAAGCAAATATTGGTGCAAAAAGTACCCTTGCCACAATACTGTGTAATAGGAAGGATAGGTTATTGAGGAAATACTTATAGGCATGAGCAAAGGGTCGGCACATTTTTAACAAATTCAATACATAACTCTGTTAAACAAGTTGGCCAGTTTAGTGAGTCGGCATATCTGGTTTACACCCGCAAATTTTAGCCTTCTGACATCCCTAGTGTAACCTCGATCCTTTACGATATGTTTTGGGCTTGTTTATGGAACATGCCCAGCACCTAGAGAGTGCACGTGGTGCATGTCAGGAAGGAATTTAACCACCTACCTGCATCCGCTTGTTTGTATGTGCAGAGCTGACGCAGAAAGTAACAAGCGATTCGCTTGTTTCACACGCTGTCCCTCGAACTGTCAGTAGCAGAAAAAAACTCTGCCCACCGTGCAGCGCGATACAAGGACTGGATGTTAAGTTGTATTCAAGGATAGGAAAATGGCAGACCACGCCGCTGCTTGTGACAGGCCACTTCGCTGCTTTCACTGATGCAAAGGCCTGCACGTAATTAATAACTGCTACATGTTTGTTCTAATGCCCAACCGCCAAGCTTCTCGTGCTATTGGAGTGTGTTCCTTGCACCACATTCTGATTCGTGTATTGTTGAGTAAGCATCGTGTTTCTCGCTAAATTTCCGCACCAAACTGCCATAAACATAAACATGATTTGGATCTCGCTGGCTCCGAATACAATAGCCAGCATGCGGGTAGGCGATCTGCTTTTTTGTCTAGACAATGTCAGCTATCGGCATCCGCACAGGCTTTGCCTTTTCTCCATAAATATGCCCTTAAATGCAGATAGCACTCTAATGCAAGGGTAAAACCTGGAGATTCGAACTGGGAAACCACCGATTATAATACAAGCCAAGACAATGTACAAAATAAAACATTGCTCCTGAGGAACCTGGTAATCTTTCATTGTTCACGAAATGTAATTTGAAAATAAAGTGAACAAGCTACTCCTGGCCTAGTAAGTAGCCATCGAGCCCACAGTGCCCAGAAGGAAGTAAACATAACTTAAGGTTGATGGATAGTATCATAGGTTGTCTTCCGTTCATTTACAGTAGAAGTAGTTAAGATGGTACCTGGGAGTTGGTTTCAGGGCTGGACGAGACGTTAGAGAAAGCAATCTTTTCGGATGTTAGTGCAGAAAAGATGGGGCTGAATCTTAAAGCTGTGCCCTCACATCCTAGTAGGTGATAAAAGTCCGGATCCAAGGAGAGTGTCCCTTGAGAATCGTGAAGAAAAGGAGCATATCACCTCTGTCAAAACGTTGTTTAGACTAATAAAACCAAGTTTATTTAGACTTCCATTGTACAAGAGGCTGTGAATACAGCAACAGTGCTTGGTGAAGTAGCAGAAAGTTCTCTCAACAAGACGAAGTGATTTAAGATACAATGGGCATCATGTTTGGATACAGTAATCTAAGGGTGGTGTGATGAACGAATTGATGAGAACTTTGAGCGTAGGAGGATCAACACATGAAATATGTTTAAGAAAATAGTTTCTGACTTGTCTGGCTGTAGAGGAAGCTGCCATTGAATGGTAGTAAAATTCGAGTACAGAGGCAATAATGACTCTGAGATCACGGATTTGATCAACAACAGGAAGTGGGTGGAACCCAGCTTGTATTTGTGCTTTGGCTTGTCCTTCCAAGATGCAGAACCTTGTATTTAGACTAGTTGAATACTAAGCGATGGCAATTGGCCAAGTTAACAATGGCATTCAAGTCATTTTGGAGTTCTATGCAATCACTGGCTTTCTGGATACTACGGTATACTTTCAAATCATCTGCAAACATGAGATACATGCTAGTGAATGCCCCCAGAAGATCGTTGGGGTAGCAGAGAAAGTAAAGAGGCCTGAGAGTCAAGCCCTGGGGACACCAGAGAGCGGAACACGACTGCGAGAATCTAGTTCCAACGTGAACTCTCTCCTTGCGATTGCTTAAGAAAGATAAAACAATATACTGTACAGGGAGTTGGAAATACCAGAATAGAGGAGCTTATCAAGAAGTTTATAGTGTTGAACAGAGTCGAAGCGCTTAGCAAAGTCAAAGTGTACAACGTCACAGGCAAGTTTACGGTCGACGAAGTTTTATGCCTGTTTTATGAATGCTACTGAACACGGCCAGTGTTCAGTAAGAGTCAAGAGGTTGGTACGCCAAGACCTTCCTTTGTGAAATCCGTGCTGGCCATTGTGAACTGGGTGATTGGTGTTGAGCCACTGAATGAGGAAGCTGTCAAGGAATTTTTCAGAGCTAAGAAATGATGGTGAGGAGGCTTAGCTGTAGAAGTGGGGCAACCCTTACGGATAGTAACGGTGATTGTGCGTTTCCAGGCATCAGGAAAAGTACCATTGTGGAGGCAGTTATTAGGAATAATGGTATAGTTAGAGGCAGAAGAAGTGGGGCAACCCTTACGAAT
>JAHWFP010126800.1:1991-12113 GCA_023313725.1 Lithobius niger
TTCTTGACCTCCCCCCTCCTGATAACAACTTCAACACATTTGTTTAGCCCCCCCCCTCTTCATATAAAAATGTTCATGCCCCTCCCCCTTCATTTTCGCTGGCCCACCCCCGTTCATAAATAATGAACGGTTTCTTACCTGTACATAGCTTACTTAGTAAAGGCCGACATATTAACCGAATTGTGTTGTGCTTCATGGGGAGCCAGGGGAAGTCGACCTGGGGCCCTAGTCTCGAGTTGCGTTCTCAAATCGCACGCGGTTTTGTCCCAAAAGAGCGCTAAAATCATGGCTCTTCCATTCTATGGCACGAGAATTTTGATAAAACCGCATGCGATTTGAAAGCGATCAAGTCGAGACCAGGCCCCGTCCCCCCATGTACTCATTTTGGTTTATAACTGCTGCAGCTTATTTTGTTTATTTCTGTTGTTGACGAAAGAGTTTGACAGCAAAGGCATGGCAAACGAGTCAGGGCGAACGAGTCACAAACTCAAATCTTTTGTTCTGGAATGCAAAGCTTCATTCATTGCTAGCGCCACAACCACAATCGCTGATTACCAAGCGGTGCTTTTAATCTTCCCACCGTGCAGAAAGTCATAATGAACGGCAAACTCAAATGTCCGGAAACTGTAGCAGGAAAACGATCGGTTTATTTAGCCGTAAACATGGACAATTTTCAATAAAAGGTTGTTGGCCTGCAGCGAACTCTTTAATTTTCGAGTTTCATTTTCATACAGCCTATAGGGAGATTAGAATTGAAGTTAAGTTTGGTCACAGAGAATGTTAAAGAATATTTGTTCATTTTCTGTGAAACATCGGCATACATTAGTGTACAGGGCATCAGGGAGTGTGTCATAAATGAATGTCACAATGCCTTAGTTGCAAACACTCTTTTTTTTTTTTTGCTTTTTCACAAAAGCGATGTATATAGCAAGCACAAGACTGCAACCAACTTAAAAAATTCTGACAGTATTTGGACGGAATTAAGACGGAATTGGTGATGTCTCTAACGGCCAACTATGCAATTCGGTTGTTTAAACTCATATTTTTGTCGTTGGTATTATTGCAGGGGGTGGGTATAATTGAGGCTTTATAGCGCATCGACAGCTAATTAAGTATAGATTAGCTCAGTTGCCTTTGACCGAATTTCTTTGGGTATAGGTAAAGATTTCCAACTGGGAAAGACGTTCTTCGTAACATTATGGCGAAGTAATGTGTCTCGACGTATGAAACGAATGCAAATTCGGACCATCGTCTCACCCATATTGGGTAAAAAATGGAGTAAGTTTTAGATGTCGGTGAGAAGTGATCAACAATTTTTTTAACGAATACGTGAAATAATGGTTTTTTTTTGTGATTTAAATTAAACAATTTTTAAATTCTTAAATTTCATTCTATTATTGCACAGACAGTTCCAAATCAAAAAAAAAAAAAATAACTCGAGACAGGTTTGCTAAAGTTAGACCATTACATAGAAATATACAGATTATCGTGTGTTAATGGCACGTCATGTAATGACAAACGGTCTCAAGAATTTAAAACCGACAAAACCAACGCATAAACAGAAAAATGCCCTTTGCACAAATCTATGATTTTTATATCATTTGGAATTTAGCTTGTTTTAATGGGATACTGTTTACAGACCTGATTCAGCTAAAATCAGTCATATACAGATAATGGTCCAGGATTTTCTGCTCTTCTTACAGGTTTTAAACCCGTTCCATGTTATTTCCAAAAGTAAAAGGTAAAAATGCACGTTTACAGCGTTAAAAAAAGAGGTAAACATCAACAAACACACGGGGGGGGGGGGGGGGGGGGAATGGATTACAGATCTAGTACTAGGTGAAATAAGGCCATGTTCACACCGTACCGTTTTAATGTATTTAAATGGAAAATTAAATTTTAATCGCATTCCGTGAGTCATCCATTATTTTAGTTGTGCATCGTGAATAATTTCAGATGTTTCCACCTTTTTCATAGCCTTCATATTGACAACAATAAAACATTAATGCCTCATTGATCGCAATGTAAAGAAGTGGAATGAAGGGGGGAGGGGATGAGGCTTAATGGCTTAGTGGAATAAGATCATGCAAGAAGCGTCTGTCATTTCAAACCAATCTTAAACCCTACATAATTGTAGAATACATAATTAAACTAAAAAATTCTCAAGGAATAAACCCCCCCCCTCTTTCTTTTTTGGCGCGGGGGGGGGGGGGGGCTTGTAACCACACTTTCGAGGTGTTTATCACATGTTTATCTCACTCTTGGCGAAAAGCCCCCTAAGATTTCTTAAAAACCACACGTATTAGTGCCTGTCTTACTGGTGTAAAAACCCGAGATTGCACTTTTTTAGAGATGGGAGGTTCGGTTAAAAATCTACTTCTCAAACCCTCCATCAACCGGAACGTCTTATTTTTTTCTTCTTTCGCATCATGCTGAAGACTCTTTTCTAATCTCCAATCTTGTCATACCAAATTTTTTTTGGTCCCCTCCTTCTTCTTTTTCCGCATCTTCCTGTTCTTTCTTTTTTGTGACATGGCATTATGACACTATTTTCTGGTATAAATCCTACTCGCAAAACGACAACGACGTACGTGTATACGCATGGCTCTCGTGTCGCGCAAGAACCTTCCGCCGCCTTCCTAACACCATCGAATACGAAAGTGCCATTACACGCGAAGACGTTCATGTTGCTGCCCGTGCTGCAAAGACGCATTTACATCCCAAATCTTCTCGAAGGAAGGCTTGCACAAGAAATAGACGAGGGCTTGCTCTTTTAATGGCCAAGGTCTGGCCCTTATCAGGTTCATGCAGTTTTCATAGGGGTTGACGCCATGTTTTCTCAGCGAGAAGTCTATCGCCGTACCTCCCGCCGTCGTGAGAGTCACCAACCAGTGCTAGTAAATGCATCTCCACTCAAAAATGAGCGCTGTACATTTTAGATAATATATTAAACTTTTAATGTTCTTCCTCTCTCTACCATAGCTGTAAAGTGATGGAGCGAAAGTGAGAGAGAGACTGGGAGGGACTGAAAGTGCAAACAGCACAAAGTTCGAACTGTTAGTGATAAAAATGACACGAAAGCAACACCGCCGCCGCCTCTTATTTATGAGGAGAGAATGATTGATGTTGTTGCAACTTATACTCTGGGAAGTTTTGTGAACCCCCCCCCCCGCCCGGCGGGGCCGGGCGGGGGGGGGGGGGGGGGGCGCGGGGGTGAGAAGTGCTCAAGTTAAACATCAGACTTTATTCCAGAATCTTATCTTTTCACCATCAGAAAAACTTCCAAAGCTGTTCAATACATTTTAGAATTTGCATGTAACTGCCTCACTCTGGGGATATTAGGTAGAATGCTAGCAAGTAAAAAGCTGATACACTCGAAGCAGACTTTCAAATGTGAGAAAATGTCCTCCGAGTTTTAGTTTTAATAAAAATGCTAATCGGGCACCCCCCCCCCCTCCCACAAACTGGTTCGGAATGTGCCTGGCAAAACTCAATTTATCTGTTTTGCACAAGTGAGGGCGAGATCAATCGGGTATAAATCAAATGCTACTTAAATCTGTATGCTACATTTAAATTTTAATACATTATATACCCCAAGAAAAATCGTTCACGCATTTGGTTCCCTTGGTGAGACAGAGCCTATCACTAGTGTCACACCTTACTCAAATTATTTATCAATGTGAGGGTTGTAGCAATTTCCCGTGAATTTAATGCACCGTGTAAGGAAAGCACGTTTTTAAAAAAAAAATTTTATGGCTTTGTTAATATTCCTAAAACATTTTTCCTGTTGTTAAAGGCACGATTAACCTACTTTTAACCGACTGCTTGAAATTAAAAACAATAACGCTACAGCGGTAAACTTTATGTTAAAAAAGACTATGTCAGGACTTAACATTAATATCTGATCGGCCCCTCCTACGAATGAATCTAAAGGACACATGTAAATGCGCTTGTTTGTTTCAATTAACCTTTACCCTGGGAATTTTTCTTTTGGCCGTTATTTATTTATAATTTATTTATTACATTTTTATGGCGCAATGAATATTCTAAATTTCTTAGGTAATTCAATATCTGATCAAACGAAGACTTTGATCACAATTCTACACCAATGCCAAGAACTGTCAAACAGTTGTTTAACCTACACCTCTCCTCGACAAGCTTCGAATACTTTCGTGGGTGCAGTATTTGCAATTTTTCAGAGGACTGTTTAGCTAAGTCTTGATGTAGCTCTAAGTAAGTTTGATTTCTTCGATAAATCTTGACATTTCACTAATGATCCCTGCTGTCCAGTAACTATGTTTGAAGCCAACCATAGACAGCTTTTATTAGGCATTAATATGTCATTAGGATGAAGTAGTCGGATTTGAACTTACAAGACCCTAATCACTACACAACTTCCCATGAAGAATGGATGCATGTTTTAATAATCTGTAATGAGTATCCCAAACATGGTGTGCTAATCCCTAATGACAGGATACCCTACATATTGTTCGCATTTTCTTGCACAAAACTGATGACACTTAGGCCTATGTGTATGGTGAGGTTTACTGTTTTGATTCAGTTTACTTTTGAAATTATATCTAGGTTCTTGCATTCCATTCTTTCATTCTTCAAATTTCTCTATTACTTTTCCTCGCTATCTTTTCAGGGTAAATAATGTTTACAATGTTTACAATGTTTCCAATTTCCACTATCATTCCACGTGTTTAGATACAATTACGACTAATTTCGAGGGTAAATGCAAAACCTACTTAGAATAAAACTTAATTTACTAGACTATTCTTAACATTTCCAGTAATGAAATAAATGGAAATTGGATCCACGCCACATATTATGCATTGCAAATTTGTCCTTATGATAAAATGTTTCTTTACTTTTACAGTCAGCAGTTCCATTCTTTTGGCCTCAAAAACCACGAATTATTCATTTATTGTGAACTTTTAATCAGTCCTTCTTTTCTAATATTTTTAATGCTATTTTCATTCATTTATGATTAAAAAGGCCAGTAAACGTTGTTTTCTTCATACGTCTAAGTCGGTCAGTAAACTTGTTTAAATCTTAAGCCCATTTGAACAATTTCTTAAATTCAGTTTCAGTAAATACACTAAAAGTATACTAAATACACAGAAAGGTAAAGGCGTGCATGCTATACGACACGGTTCATAAAACGATGTACTTTCATGCACGTGTGTGTGAGAACTTAATAAACGGGAACAACACCAAATATATAATTCTTAACCCTTCCCTTCCGCTCTGGCTGTACTCGGCAACACATTGCGTGCTGAGTTAAATGTGTACGTCTCACCGTGTCTCTAATTATGAAAATCTGCCGTAATTTCCGTATCGTTTTTAAACGCGTAATTTATTCGTGTGCAAGAAATTCGTCTGCATAAAGGTTAACAGCTTTCATTAGTGCAAAGTGCTTTAAAGAACAACGTCCACTGCAGGCGCATAATTACACTTTTGGAATTAGGACTGTGAAACCCTCCACCACCAAGTGGTAATTGCCTCAGAAAATTAGCTCATTCTGCTTCTGGCTAATGACAGAACCTTCCTTTTCTCTTTCTCTGTTTGAGAAAAGGAAAGAAAATACGCCAATTTCTGGTACACGTTTCCGTCCTTAAGTTAAGGTACCCGAAAATTAAAAATGCACCGTAGGTTTTTTTTCTTTTTTCCCTCCATCCAAAAATCCACTTGTTACCCACTTTTTCGTTCGAAGAGACCTCTCAACATTTTTAATGCTAACCAAAAGTTAACTTTGGAATTTAGTTTATGGCATGACGAACCAACCCGTATTTTTCATGCCTAATGCTTTTTGTTTTAATATCATAACGGTTTACAAGAACCTACCCCACGACGCAGCTGCTCGCGTATGAGGGCTGTTTTAAATTTACTGAATCAATATTACAAAAAAATTCTCACCAAGAAATATAATAAGCAGCATTTCATACAAGCTCCGAAATTTAATTTTCACTAAGCCAGGGTTTCAATTGTTATTTTGTCAAATTCCCTTCTTGGTAGATTTTCCAAACGTAATCAATATGTTAATGTAATTAGAAAGTTTAAAATACAAACATCGCAGTTTTCTGAAGTTTTAATAGGCTGTTTTACTTTATTTTACAGTGAATGTTTTCTAATATAACTTCATCGCTTCAGCATTAGGAAAATGAACAACTTAAGTGGTGCATGGATAGTATGTGACTTAAAACTCAATTCAAGCTAGTAATATTTTAAAATTAAATTATTTAAGATGCTCATATCGGTGAACCGACTCAACTTGGAACCTTTGACGTTTAAGACGCAGAAAGCAGTCTAGCAATTGTATGGCAAACCTACGGATTCGAACCCTAAAACCTCCAAGCTCATATCTTGGTTTGGGTCAAGATGTTATGCAGAGTAGTTACCATCGTTGCTAGAGATGCTAAGTAGTCTGTCAATCTAATCTGTGCAGCAGGCCTGAATAATACTTTGTCGCTCATATCAGTTTCTTCAGGAAGTTAGGCTTAGATTTTCCACAGATCAATTATCCTGACCATCAAAGTAGAGTACTCATAAGATAAACAAGAAAGCGGGGGGAGGAGGGGGGTTTCTTTTCTTCAAGAAACTGTGCAACTCTGACACTTTCGGGTTCTTCAGTTTGGTCTTTTTTACATGTATTTTGATGACTGTAATATCATTCTTGTCTCAAAATTGTCCAACATTTCCCCCATTTTTTTTTTTTTATAAATTTCGAAATTGAATTGAGTCAGTTGCTAAGACTATTCGAGTATGGAAAAATTATTTCTACATTAATATTTGCACAGTAACACTTCGATTGATATTATACAGAAATACGCCACAATACTGGTAAATAAAAGTGTGTACAACAGGTTTTTTAAATTCAAATTTACTGAAAGTAAAATTATGCTGCATTGAGGTAAGAGAGATGTCATAAAACTGAAAAAAGCGTTTATTTACTTTTGTGGTTTACTTCCATAATAGTATTTAAATTAATGGACACACCAAAAATTATGCTACCGTACCTTCGACAAGGCGTACCTGCTACACTTAATATATAGCCTAGCGATTAGACAGCCTAACACAGATTTTCACATCGGATTCATGTGCATTGGCTTTATGTCTTCCCACCACTTTATTCGAGTAGACGACTGTTATTATTGTTAAATCAAGCCAAAAAAATTGTAACCTAAAGTGTTTTGACAAACTAAACCACGATCGACTAAAAAAATTCATAGTTTTGACAAGATCAAGTAATTTTTGTTAATTCTATATTCTTTTCTGTAAAATCAGAGCATGGTGTTGTTTTCTCCTAAACGATGAATTTAGGGCTACATGTTGTGTTGCCAACATCTTAGTAGGCTACTTTGAAATAAGCCACATAACATACCCATGCAGTACGTAATTGGAACCCACTAACCTAATTACTGGAAACTTCGAATATCATGTTATCAAAAATTAATAGAGGACCGAAGATAAAAACATAGTAAGGAACCTTAAAGTCGTAAAATAAACGAGAATATTTTTTTTCTCAAACAAATACCATGTATAAATTGTGTTTTGAACCAAGAACTAAATAAAAGTAGGAGTTGAACATACCTTGAGGCGGTTTCCTTTCATAGTATCATGCGGAGAGTATTTTGAATTGATGTTCATCGTGGAGTAATCACCTCCCAGGGATATACCTCCCAGCGCCATTTTTCTCGATCCTCCACATCAAGTGCGGCCCCAAAGGTCTATTTCCTTAACGTTAGTCTTTCCCTTGCTAAAAATCCTTTTTAAAATGTGGCGTCTAGGAGATTTTCTGTTGAATATAATGGAACTTTATTTACGAACGAGCCGTCACTAAATGATGCATTGCGCGCGTACAATAATCATGACGTTTCATCTCTCTGTGTACATCTACTAATTTTCTAATAATTACCATGAGATCAAAAATCTAAGACTCTAAATTTAAAAAATTTAACGGTAAAAATTAAAATTAATTATTAAAATAGATCGCCGAAGCAAAATTATAAGACACTAGCCTAGAAAATTATAAATTGTGATTTAAATACGAGAATAATTCCGGTTTGTGACGACACAATCAATTGGTTCACGCTGGCTAAACCACGCGCCATGGCTGTTTGCTGTGACGTGCATATCACGTGACTGGGCTAGTCCAATCAGAAGGCCAAACAGCCGTTGTTTTTGTTCGTCATTGGCTAACGCATGGTGACGTCACAGCAAACAGCCGTTGCGCATGGTTTAGACTATTAGGTGCAATGCCAATTGAGACAGTAGCTATGTTTTTCGCTGCGAGGAACGAAGCTACCGTCTCAGTTGACCTTAGCTATGGTAAATACGCGGATGTGATCGTCGCGTGGGTGTTGTGAGGCAGGCGGAAGGTTAGGAGGCAGGCGGTATGTTGCTTTAAATCAGTGCACTGGGTGGTAGTGAGTTATTGTTGTGAAGTGACATAACTGCTTTGATTGGCACTGAGTAATAATTTTCAATTTTATTTGGGAACGTGATCACTATTTCAGCGGAAATTTTTTCATTGATTTAGCTGAATTTTCCCACATGTTACTTTATTAGGTATTTAGCAAATCTTTTCAAAACTAAAAAACAATCACTATCCTGGAATTTAAAGAATTACAGGTTACCTTCACAAAAATTGGATTTATGAGGACTATTTTTTCATCTAGGCCTGTGAATACAATATTAAAAATAGGTTATAATGACGCTTTCCGATGTTGGATAGATCTTCTTTACGTGAAAGTTGATGTGAGCAATTTAGTTTGTGTATAATTTGTTCTACTTAAACTATACGACCAAGTGTCTCTTGTTGACAACTTTTTTTGTGACTAGGCATAGCGCTTCTAAGCAGCTTACTCATCTTTAACCAGCAACGTTCACTTAAATTTCTTTTAAACTAACTTTAAAAACACAAACTTCATTTCAGAAACTTAATTATCAACACTTACACATTTTTTTTTTTGGGGTGTGGCAGTCGGAATTCTAACTTTTCTAAGAAAACGAAAATAAAATCAGCATGCATAAAATGCTCCCACAAAAACATGTATATTATCAGCCATTTGAAAGGACAGCATACATTTTAGAGCAAGACTATTCTTTGTTTGTTTTATGAATAGTTATATCCACGGGACCATTTAACCTGTAGGAGTGTTTATCTGGTGTTAACATTTTCTTCTGAGAAAACCCGGAATCTCTCTTTTATTCTTTGCTCTTCGTAATTTCCGTGCATCTCTGAGAAAACATTCGACGAATGCCCAAAAAAATGCCCTCGATGAATGCCCAAAAAAATGTTAGAAAGTTTTAAAAAAAATTATAGAACCTATTATCATTTTAAACAGAATTAAAAATGGGTTAGAATTCTTTAAGTACATATTACACAGAACGTTTCACCCTCATCCAAACATGAATCTTTCGAGCGAACCTATCAACTAACATGTTGCCATGCTTCTACAAAGGGAAATGCATTATTGAAGCAAGAGGCATTTCTTTGCATCCAGTATCTTCTTGACGACGGTGGCGCCACCATCCCATTGGGAGGCTTCTCAAAACAAACATCCCTTTGCCGGACAAAACGGACGACGATAAAGAGTCATTCGTGTCACGTGCAGTTGGGCCTAAAGTTCGTGTTCGACAAACACGACTCAACGCGCGCTCATTAACGACCATCGGAGCGAACACGACGAAAATTATTTCTGTCCAAAAACGATGAATAATAAGTTTTGAGTGAAGGAGAGAGGAAAACCCAATTAGAAACGAATGAGTCCATCTCGTGATAGGATAGAGAGTCCTTCTTCGCAGCCCACAACTCCTGCACTTGAAGACAAACCTCCACCAGCAACATTATTGAAAAATCATTAGGAACGTACCAGTGAAAATGAGATGTTCAGAAAGGATGTGAAAGACATTACGAACAAAGAACAAAATTCGTTTCTTCGCTGCCTCCTTTTGCTGTTATCAATTACTTTATTCTGGAAGGGAAGGGGAAAACAATGGCGATGAATAAGCCAAAATTGTAGGTGTTCATGCGGCAGACATCGTCCACAAACATCGCTGTTGTTCTCGCGCTACTTAGACAAAGGGACCAACACAATGAAAAATGAATGCAGT
>JAHWFP010126801.1:0-23602 GCA_023313725.1 Lithobius niger
TTTTTTTATTTTTTTTTAATGCACTTTTTAATAATAATAATAATAATTTTATTGCAGGAATAATAATAATAATAATAACAGTAAGAATAATAATCACTATCTGCGCTTCATACATTTCAGTTGATTTTGTATGAAGCGAAATACTTTCTGATTAGTTTACTTTATCGAATTTGACGCCACGAACAGTTTTCAGAACAATTTTTCGCTTATTTGAGGGTACAAAAAAAATTAAAAGTTACAGCAATGAAAATAGGCTTATCTGAAGCTTAATTTAATTATCTTTCATTTGGTACCGCTCTCATCTTTGTAGGTGCCTTAGTTCAAGAAGAGTAGGGGTACACGAACACATGTCGTACGTTTTGAATCATGCAGATAATAATAAAACACGGTTTAAGTGCCTTGAACACTTTAAAGTTGACAGATTGGTTAATTTGTCTATTGTTGGCGCTAAACCATTTAATTGAATACGGGACTAGAGCACATTTAGGTGTGGCGTTATGTGTCTTTTCAATGTTGCACATTAATTTCTGACTTATTTCCCTGAATGTTTATTGTCTGAGTAGCAAGAACCCCACAACCCCTTTTCCTATCTTATTGACTTGCGAGCTTAAAGCCAGGCAGAGTCGGGGGCAACTTAAGAACGAGCGGTCGAGTCTACAACTCTGCACCTGCATTAGAGAGGGAAGGTCGAATGGGATTAGCACAAAACAGGGCCGTAGCTAGGATTTTATATTAACCCGGGTAACTTGTTCCCAGGAAAGGAAGTCTTTTTTGCAGGAAATTTTTTCTTGTGGTTTATTTATTTATTTATTTTTCTAGCGGGAAGGAGGAGGTGGGAGCGCATATGCATTATGTCATGCCAGTCTCCAAATGTTCCACTCAGAACAACGACAATACAAAATAGCCTAATCACGGACGTATTAAAATAGTTCGCAGACCGGTATTTCCCTGATCTTCTACTCCTTTAAGTAGTTATTCATTACTTAGTATACGTATTTAATATACGACCGGCGTCATTACGTTTGAAGTAGGCCCTATGTCATTTTTGTGGAATTCTGGGTTCACAACAATTATTCGACCCCCGACAACTTCGGTCCCAAAATTACAGATGGTGCGACAGTTCGATGCCGCATAAAATATAACCCGTGCGAAAATTCGTTCCCGCAAAAAAAAATATATAAGAAACGAAAAAAATGAACTCACTAGAATGGCGTAGTGGATTTATATAAACCAGCTGTATAGAGCATCTGCGCGCTAGCTATCACAGATGTATTGTTTAGTCTAAGCCTAAGCCAAAGCTGCATCACTAAGAGTAAAGAAAGAAACATGGCGGAGTCGTGAAACCATGTTTTAGGGATTAAGTTGCAAATGGAGGAATGAACTGCAAAGCTGCAAACGAAAGCGAAACAAATAACCAACAACGCGGCTAGACGGCGGTATATCTACTACGAAACCAAAACCGCATCACTCCGCATCACCGCTTCACTAAGAGAAATAAATAAATAGATAGATAAATGCAAAGAAGTTGAGCTCCACAAACTGCTGTGAAATCTGTTTTCAATTTGTTATCACTTCCGTACCTGCATCAGCTGAGCGCAGTCAGAACTGTAGGGACTGCACTTCGCGCAGGAACGATAAACATCTTAAAGCCTCCCCAGTCTGAACTGCCGGAAACTCACTACTGGTAACTCAAAATCCACAACACTGTAGGTCAGTTTTTTAAAGTTCTAATTGCATTGATAATTCTAAGTTTGTCATTGACTTGTCACTGTCTCATAATGATACTAAAAACTGGGACTATTTTCGCGTGCGGTTGCAAACCAATTTGCGTGAGTTCGTTATTGACACGGGGACTCGTCGTCTCGTCGCTCGCACGCCACATGGCTAATGAATACTAGACATATAATGATAGGGGTGAAACCAGCCAGCATTCGTATCGTAGAACAATGCATACCTGTATGGAGTGTTATTACATTTTACGCTTATGCCCTGTTATCATCACTGGAACTCGCGCTTAACGTCTTTATTGATAACTTGTCTCACGTTCGTAGTCGTTATTTGTACCACTGCATTGTCCAGAGCGATCTGAGAAGCGTTTCAGCATCGAGGTAAAAGCTCCGGCCATTACCGGAAGTTGACTGGGATAGCAAACACTGAGAAGCCTCTCAGATCGCTCTGGACAAACGTGAGAAAAGTTAACAATAAAGACGTTCAGCGCGAAGTCTATGATTATAATAGTGATTATAAAAAAAAAATTCGGATTGTTCCACGTGGTGGCTTCTGGCTGGGTTCACCCCTTTCATTATAGTATACTCTGTATCCATACCATGTGCGAGCAACGCGACGACTCCCTGTGGTTACTGCCTGAATTCTAGTCATGGAATATCACACGTAAGCGAGATTGTTGCTTAAATGTGCCCTTAAACAAAGAAAAGGAATTTCGATATTGATATGTATGTGGTGGCTACATACATGCGTGGGTGTTGGAGGCTAAAGGACAACTAAAGAATGAGCATAAGGGGCAGCCGTGCCCAAGGGCAACAGTGCCTTATGCTCCTACCCTCGTCGCCAGTTGATATGTATGTGGTGGCTATCTATATACATGCGTGGGTGTTGGAAGCAAAAGAACAACTAAAGAATGAGCATAAGGGGCAGCCGTGCCCAATGGCATCAGTGCCTTATATGCTCCCACCCTCGTCGCCAGTTGATATGTATGTGGTGGCTATCTATATACATGCGTGGGTGTTGGAAGCAAAAGAACAACTAAAGAATGAGCATAAGGGGCAGCCGTGCCCAATGGCATCAGTGCCTTATATACTCCCACCCTCGTCGCCAGCTGGTATGTATGTGGTGGCTACTACATGCGTGGGTATTGGAAGCAAAAGGACAACTAAATATTGAGCATAAGAGGCGGCCGTACCCAAGGACAACAGCACCTTATATAGGCTTTATTCCAGCATTTACTGCCAAAGGTGGCCATGCATACAACTACATGCTGATGATACAAACAGAGCAAACCAGAGCACTACCGACAGCGAGCAAACCAGAGCACTACTGACAGAGGTGTGCCCCCATCATTCTAGATATGGAATTCTAACTAAGTATTCGAGTCAAGTACAAACTTTTGTGTTCCTTATTGATCTGAGTTTCCATGATCACGTGAGCAGCGTAGGCATATTTGCGGTCTTCATGAGCAAACATGTCAGCACTGGATGCCCATTACCTCATCAAAACACAACAGTTAACAGTCAGTTGAGCTCACAGAATTAATTGGCATTATTCTCAGCGAATAGGCAGTTACAATTTGCAAAGTAGAAATAGACAGAAGGTAACAAATTATCGGGAAACACGCGAGCAAGTCAAAATAAACGAGACAGTTTGCTTTTCTAAATTTACACATAGATAATGTAATGCGTCAGCTCGACGGCTTTTAAAATTTGTAACCTAATTGTTCCATATATATCGCAGGATTGGCCAAAACATGCCTTCCAGAATACTCTCACGTAAATAAATGGAACATTTATTGTGAACAAGTCATGTAATTCAATTTGTCGGAGAGTAGTCGGCAAATTGAAATCTTCAAAGCTGATAGTTGCTTTCATATCAAAGACCGTGGTCTTTGCCTCAGCATGAACTTCCATTTTAAACGTTAAACTTTGGAACCTTACAGTTAGCCCCAAAACATAGAACATCGAAATTAGGTATTTGGGTTGTGTCGTAACTATTTCACTGCAATACACATTTTAATGACAACAATCGAACCGTTTGACGACCACAGCATGGCCATTTCTTATTGCTCTTGTTAGGACTTTTTACCCTCACCTGGAGATCGAATCAACGAACCTATTCTTAAGTTTTATAGCTTAAAATGTTGGTATGAAGAAGGCCTAGGACCATGTAAACGCTATTTTAACGTGACTACTACATTCTTGTTGTTCTTCTTGTTGCAGAAATTTTGCTCTCCTTAGACAGCCAAAGACCCGATTTTTTATTTTTACTGTTTAAAATGTAGGTATTAACAAGGACCAGGGTATCTTGAACGCTATTTTAATGTAACTACAATACTCTTGTTGTATTGTTGTTATTTATTCTTGTTGGGGAAACCTCAAACTTTGAGACCCTTCCCTCAGATTTGACATAGACCGACGAAATTCGGTTAGGGTCGTAACGTAACTATTTTACTGCATTAAAATTTTTGAGATTCTTGGATGTAATTCATAGATTTTGACAGATTTTGCAGTTTGATTTTGCAGTTTGCAGTTTCTCTTCACATTAACAGAAGAGAACAGGGCCAGTTCGGCCCTGGCGGTTGACAAGTGATCTGAAATAAAAACGAAAAAATCACTTTTCGTCACGAGTCTGAGAATTCAATCCGGGTCAGAGGCAGATGGGATGGAATATAACGCACGGGCCGGCCCCCCCCGGAACTGGGGTACCCTTACTTTTAAACCTAAACTACGTACTTTACGTACACTTCACTTGCTTAAAACATAGTTTTGCTCGCAACGTTGGTCGATGACTGGAAAAAGAGCGGTGACAATGAGCCTGTAAGTATAGAGCTGGCCAGGGGAGTGTGAGTTACTTACCAACCTCCTTCAGCGTCTATGAGATCTACTCTGGCGTATTCTGGAAATTATCTCAATACCCTGCGATGATCTGGGTTTCCTGGTTTGAATTCCCAAATTTACCCTCCCTTTACTATTTTTTCCCCCTTCTATGACATCTAGTAAGGTTCAAAATTGAGACGGTTCATTTATACAATCATTACTTTGCTTCATATGACTTACGACTCCACCAAATTTATTGTAGACAAGCGGCTGCAGCGACTACCCAGTCACAACCGGTCTTCTGTACACTTGCACCATTTTTTCAACGAAAATGTTGAGACGCTCACCTCTATCATGCAGTGCAACAGAGGTCTCTACTGTATAATAGAAAAGTAGTGTTCACCACAATTGCCGGTAAAAAATGTGCTAGCTTTCAGACTTAGTTTTGGATTTTAGGCGTAATTGTCAGTTTTAGGCCTAATTTTTACCTGCAGTTTTAATTTCGTAACAGCTAACGGAAAATAGGGTTTGAGAGTAGGCCTATTCCTTCATGCAACACGGTGTTACGATTAAAATGTGTGTCGTTCACGAAATCCTTTTGTTTTTTTGATTGCATGTCTTCCTGTAGTGATTAAATGCGACGATCAAATGTTATTATATCATTGAGCTGCGTCGATAAATCCTATTAGCTATAAGGAAGCAACGATGTTTTAATTTGCCGTGTTTTTTTTTTGAAGTCCACTTGACTGTACCACTGAAAAAGACGACGGATTGACAAAGTCGTTGCTTAGTCCTCCCAGCTTTCGCGGTACAGCATAAAAAGTACATAAAAAGTAAAAGGAAAAAAAAAACCTTATGTTGCCTCTCCGACCCTCGACAATTTGCCTGAGCATAAATCAATAAACATTGTAGTGAAAAGAGCATTAGCTGCAACTTTTATAGATTGGTTTTAATATTCGTAATAGGACAAGTTAAGGTTTGTGTATTGTCATTATCGGAACGGGGAAAGAGGATTGTCACAGTCAAGGTGGAATGTTACTTTACGATCTCCGATGTCATCTCGTTGTCGACTACTAATGGAAACAAATTATTACCTGGTATTTTTGCAAACTCATCCCTTAACTGCAAATCCCAGGCATATTTTATCTTTTTCTCTTTTTTTTTTCAACCTGTCGCGTGATGGTACATAATTCATAATTCCGTCTAGAAAACTGGGGATGACGTTGCACACCACGAATTTCCGCTGCGTCCTTACCAATTCGTGACACTTGCCTTTTGTCACTTAAAATATATGCGGGAGACCAGCCCATATAGATTGTAGCTGGTTAGCAGCCACTGGATCCTGGTTTTCATGGATGAGCAGGGGTGGGGGCACAATAGGGGAAGGGGGACGGATGGAAGGAGGGGTGGGGGTGGGGGGGGGGGGGAGAAGGCCAAAGCCTCCCCGGCGGTCTAGCATTGGCCGTCTGTCGGGGAATAACCGATATTTTCGTCGGGGACAAACAGGAAGACGTAAACTACAGGACGAAATAAAATTCCTACAAATTTGAAGAAGAAAAAATGAAAATAATGGTAGTTTGGTTCTAATAGTACCACTGCTGGTACCCCATCACTACCATGACTTCCTTAAGAGTTGCCTGAAACGTCTACTAAATATGTAAAAACAAAACTTGTTAAGGAATCCAGCTAAAAATTTCGTCGTTTGACTTCGTGAATCGTGACACCGGTGAAGTTCGCAAAAATCGTACACAGTGGTTAAACTGAAAATTTATTTATTGTTCTGTTAGCCCATCGACGCCATAATTTAGAAGATATCGTAGTTATGAGCCACGTCTGCGATGCCAACACTTGACCAGTTATCTGTCCCTGGAAGGAGAAGGGCTGATTTTAAAAGCCAACTTATTACACGAACTTTGTGAGGAGTCCAAGGACCCCCAAACAACGGGTGTAGTAGCAGCTGCCCAGCGGTCAGATTCCTGGCCGCCCGCCCAAGTATAGACGCCGGTTCAAATAAAGGCTGCCTCTAACCAATACAAGAATAAAAATATTGATTGTGATGACAATTGGCTCTGTATCTTGAAAGCCGACTGTGTGTTCTTGTTGGGATTATATAGCCGCAACGTCAATTAGGTTTGTACACTGTGAAGATTTCCCGCCAAGTTTTCGTCGTTTGAAATCTGATGACAATTAAATCAATGAAAATCGAACAAAATGATCAAAATTGTAGGCCCGAGTTGGCAGTTATATTTGATAGTAGCCCTTTTCGTCGTAGCCCATCACCACTGTATAATTAAAAAAATAATTCTCAGTTATTTCGAAACGTCATCAAAATCTTTCGCCCTTTGAGAAGAAGCAACATTTAAAAAAAGGAGACAACAACACATTACAAATTATTCAGTGTTAGTTAAAGATAATATTAATATACACAAAAAATAATAATTTTTAAACTCATCAATTAATTTAATTTGTAAATAAGATGTATAAAAAACAGAATTCAGTCACAATTAGGTTTTTACGACCACTCATGCTGAAGAAAGTCTAAGAAACAAAAGTCGAAATTTGCTTAACAATGCGTTTTAAACCTGTCTTCGGGAAGCCAAAGATAGGCCCTCAACTAGCGTATAATGCTTCAGGTTCCGGCACCCCGGACCCTGTTGGGGAGCTTACGGCGCTCCCCCATAGCCCCTAGCTGGATTTTCCGGGTCCCTGCCAAAGTAGAACAAATATAAAAAATTAGTTTTCGTTGTCCCCCTATCGGGGAATCATTGCTTTCTCTCCCTCCTCCGTGTAGGATTAACTGGACCACTGATGTGCATGAGGAATCAGGGCGCTGGTGTCTGTCTCTCCGCATCCGCGGTAACTTTCGAATCGCTCCCCCGACTTACTTGCGATTTTCCACATGCATTTAATGCCCTAGCCTATATCTGCAGAATTAATTTTTTTTACTGTAAATATGATGATCGTATCGACTCCGGTACAGCTGCTTCGGATGTTAGAGCCTAAATCCCTAAACAGACAAAAGAAAATTTCATGCGAAACGATGCGCTGCCGCGTACCTACAAGGTCAAACTTGCTTCACTCAAGTGGTGAGTGTGGCGTTTATTGAGTGATTTTGACGTCTTTGGTAAACCATCCTGCGACGCCATGCAGCCAGTCCGGTGGCTGCACGGCTACGCAAGATGGTGTATCAAAGACGTCAATATTAGTCCTCAAACGTAACACCAACCTTACGATTGCAGCAATATTGACCTTGTACGCACGTAGTAACGCATAGCCTCGCACGAAATTTTCTTCTGTCTGGAGAGGGCTTTAAGGGGTAACGCAGAAGGCTCGCGTTCCGTGTCCGAGCGCGCTTGAAAAATCCAAATCCATGCGGTCGCTGCACCATGACGTCATCATGTATTCGGTTTTCATTCCCTGTACGACGCTACGAGGTAAGAATAACACGGCGTTATAAAAAATAAAATCACAACGTCTGGACAATCGATACTTCGTTCATTATGACCAGAGCACATTAAATCAACGTCCCTGATTAAATTTGCTTGTTAAGACAAGCGGGAATCTTTGTGTTTGGCCTTGAGCGGAGACCGATCTGAGGCGGAATCAGTTCGGCAGGAGCTTGCATTTTTGACCAGCCGCCACAAACAGAGACGCGACGGAGTCGGAGAATCAATGGGGAATTCGATATTAATCAGATATACGCTATTCAGGCCAATAACTCAAAAATTATTGTCCAACGACAAAGTTGGTCCGTAAAACTTTGAGGCACGCACGTCATCCAATATACGCCTCACAAACCTTTGTTTGAAACACACAACATGCCAAATTTTCACACCTCAATGCCACGGATGCGGCATTCTCAAGTCTCACAGCCTTTAAAAAAAAGACATAATAAAAGTAATAATGAAGAAAAAGGACACTGTAAGCAATAATAAACCGCACAGTAAGTTTTCGTAGACATTGCCTTTTTTTCCCCTTTTTATGCTTTTTTTTGTTCATTAGGGCTGTTTCTCAGGCACCACTGCATCAGAAATTGTCGTCACAAAAGAGCCATTTTTTTAAAAGGGGAATTTCCGAAAAGGGCAGGACCAATGCATGTCCGCATGTAGTAGAGCTTTTCAAAGTGAAACAGTGTTTTATGAACTGCAGACACTCGAAGGAATGTCATGAACGAGCACTGATCAACAACTCAAAATACCACGCTTCCTTAGTAAGCAGGTCATAGAATAAATTAGAAGAAGCATAGATCGATGCCAACAGAGTGAGCGAAACGAACGATATGGTAAGTCTCTTTTTAAGGCCATGAACCTTGAGTCATGTACTTATGAACCTTGAGAACGCCCTTCATGCTATACTGAAGTAGTAAAACTTGGTGTTAGCATAGATTGTTTTGGTGTTGGTGTTTTGTGCAACTCAAGTTGTGTGCATGTGTGATACTAAAATTGAGTGTTGGCACAACTGTCTTGCTAACTTTTGAAGATCTGTAGTATAGTACTTATTTAGTACTTACTTACAGTACTTATAGTACTTATTCTTTACGGAGTTGTTTAAACTCAGTTTTCTGTCTGATGTTTGGTGGTCAGTGTGAATTTCATGAATACGGTGCGAAACCTCGAATTTGGTGTAACAATGTGGCACAAAATAACAGTGTGGCACAAGTATAACCACTAACCACTGTCCATAGTGACTTTAGCGTAAGATGTCCCATATTTCGACATCCCTTTAAGAAAAGTGCTGAAACCACTTTAATAAAAAAAACGAGACAATTTCGGGTTTAACGTCGTTTTCAGCTGCAGCAAGGTCCACCATGTCGGAAAAGGGCAATATGACTAGGAATGCGTATAGGACCTTTAACTTGTCACAATCGACAAAATCACGAGCGCGCTCCTCTAACGGTCTTCTCTTCATAATTCACAAGATCGACGAAGCCATGTTTGAAACCCGATTCATCCAACGCAATACAGTCGGGATAACCAAGCGTTTGGCCACCACGACGCCTCCCACCTCTCCCCTCTTCCCCTCCCCCCTTCATTGCATATTGCATGCGTAAGCCAATTAGCACAAACACAAAAAATTCTCAGAAACATTTCGCCCTAAATTCCGTTCGCAAACGAACCTTTCAGCAGTACGAATTGGATAAAACAATTATGTAAATACAGATTAAGCAAGTGAATCCCAGGTTTGGCTTTAGCACAATTGTGAATTTCTCACACAACGTCACACTGGCTACTCTTTAACCACGGGACGATATGGGAAGCCGGCACAATTTAACGTTTCAGGTTAACCTTAGCAAGGGTCGGATGGAAGGGGGGGGGGGGGAATAATAATATTGATGTAGGGATTATTTTTTCCCCATATTCCTTTGTTAAAAACAGATACGGAACAAGGTGCCAAAGTTTTTATATGCCAACAGTTTCTAAACACCTATTGTGCGCGCAGCGTATCTTGAGTCCTGCAGGTATTTTATGAGCGCCTACATCTTCCTGGAGGGAGTGGCTTTAATCGACGGCCGCCATTGTTTTTGTAACCATCTAGGATATCAACAAGGTGCTCTGCTATCGAAAACATACAATCGATTATTTAATTCGTTCTGGGGCGAACTCAAGATAGGCCGCGGACACTATACCTGTGGAACTTAATATTTTGACTTGCTTTGACCAAACTAAGCGAAGAATGAGGGAACAGTTTCTTAATAAATAATTGTTTTCGTGCTTTTTGACATTAAGTCTCTTTAAGCCTTTGCACTTTCGTGTAAGGTGTTTTTTCGCTGTATTCATCACTTCGTATTTACGATAATGTCTTGTTGCTTAAAGTTAGATTGTTTTACTGTTCATTACTCATTTGTTTCGAATTGTAAAAATACTTTTAATCAGTAAAAGTTTCTGCTGTTTAGGTGTAACCCATATAGGTTTCTCTGTGAGATTTTGGGACAAACTTAAATAAATTTAAATTGAAAAAATAAATAAAATGTATAATTTGAATATGGTTATTTCGTTTAATTTGCTAATATTTACTAAGTGATCCTTAGGAATCTAAAGAAAGGAACTAGGTGAAACATCCGAAGTAATTTGTTCCTATGTCGTAGAGCGGCTAGAAAATCAAAAGTGATCCTTTTAACACTTTCTACGTACGGACAGCTGAATTAGTAATTGGGAGTTCTAGCATGTTCCTTAAAAGGATCCTGCATTCCAAATGCTCATAAACCTATTAACTTCTTAACTTTAGGCTTGCAAATTACTTCTATACCCTGGACCCATATGAAATAATTTAAAAAACACTAAGAAAAATCATGATTGTAGCGTTACATTGCATTTAAAATAATTATTAGTCATGTTGGTCATGGCAAGTTTAGGAGGCACTCAGTACCTTCCAAAATAACAATCCAATCCTGTGCGACTGTTGGACCAAGCCAGTAAACTATCCAGCCCGACCTATAACAATATTAGGGAGGTATACAAAATGGCCGCACGAGTGGTCCATTTAATTTCTTCGAAGTCTGTTCGGGAATTGGCCAAACAAACCCACTGGTGAATTTTGGTGTGGTGAGCCCCACCATCTACTGCCAAATAGCGGCAACTCACAAAAAGCTTAATAATTCACTAACTTAATTCCAGTAATCACCTGGAAAATAGCTCACACTTACAATAAATGAATTTCCGTATTTTTGCCACAAAGCTATTAAATTTCTCGACTGCACTTACCTCTTCAGTAAATAGCGACATGCACTTTCGTTTTATCCAGAAAGTGTTTCAAGGAAGGTTGCATTTTTGTACGGAAGGTGTCGCCCTCGGTTGAAAAAAAAAGCGGCAACGAGATAAATCAATCGCGTCAGCTGCGCTTTCGGCGGCCATATACTGTCCATCACAGTCGCGTATGCTATTTTTCATCCAAGATCCGGCCGGTACTTCAGCTATGGTTGGATATAGTATGCTCTGCGCTTGACGTCACTAATGTGTAACGTTATATTACGTCAGCCATTCAGTGCCTTCCAAAACGGCAATCATAGCATTCCGAAGAGTGTAAGTGAAGTCACACTTTTGATACGATTGATGAATTTTGGAGAGCGAGCAGACAACAGCCTGCAGAGGTATTGGATTTTGGGGCGAGCGGGTGGTATTAACCTTTTCCGTCTATGAAACGGAACCAGTTTCTTCCGCATACGAGGGATAAGTCATCACTGACATCATGGCCAAGCCTTAATGTCAGTTTCGCTGGATTGGAGTGATAGTTTTGGAAGGCCCCACACCTCACAGCCCCCACACCTATATACTAAAAGACATTGACAAAATAAAGTCAATTCAAAGGAGGTTTACCAAGTCACTTCCAGGCCTCGCGATCGCTTAAAATCACTTAAACTCGACACCCTCGACCTTTTTTTGACCTTCCAAATTCTACACAACATGTTACGTTTTGACCTGCCGCTGTTTGATCATCAGCCCGCTTTCCAAGAGTCGTGGGAATCACCTCAAGTTATCACTCCCTCGTTTCAAAGCAAATCTTAGGAAGTTCTTCTTTGCCATTCGAATCACCCCAGTGTGGAACTCACTTACTGATGAGGTTGTCTCGGCCCCCATCGCTTCCATCTTTTAAGCATAAATTAACAACACGAAACCTTAGTGGCTTCTTACATCGCCTTGAACACGCACCCTCTCTTTTCGTAAACCTTTCCCCAAATTGCATTTGCTGTATTTCTTTTTAATTTAGGAATGCTATAAGTGGCCTCTATTGAGCCCTTGCATCTCCTTTTCACTTTTATTTGAGTGGATAGATTGATTATATTATTATTATTATTATTATTATTATTATTATTATTATTATAAATAAATAAAAATAAATAAAATTCAGTTTGGTTTTAGGAAAGGACAAGGAACGTTAGATGCACTGGAAAACATAAACAATAATATAACTAGAGCTTTAAATGAAGGTAAGCATGCGGGTGCAGTTCTTATAGATTTAACAAAAGCTTTTGACACGTTAAGTAAAGAAATTATCCTGAAAAAAATTTATAAATATGGCCTTAGAGGGAAAATATACAATATAATTGATAGCTACCTTACAGATAGACGTTTCTCAGTCAAAATTGATAGCAACTTAAGTTCTTGGAAATCTTGCAGCTATGGCGTCCCACAAGGTTCTGTCCTAGGCCCCCTTTTGTTCATAATTTACTTAAATGACATTTCTGACATTAACTGGAAAACTAACTTAACTTTATACGCAGATGATATTTTTATGCTGTCTATTAACTTTGAATACAAAAAAATGGTACAGAATCTACAAACAGATTTCATAAAACTAAGGACTTACTTAGAAAAAAATGATCTTATTTTAAATGAAGAGAAAACAGTTTTTCTACCAATTGCCACTTCACATAAAAGTAGTGAACAGGGAAATATTGCTTTGTGCAATCCTGACTGCAACAACTCAGGTAAATGTTCTTGTGTGGCAATTAAAAGAGTACTTAAGACAAAATACTTAGGAATCGAAATTGATAAGAACTGGAAATTCCATGATCACATTTACTGTCTTATTAAAAAAATAAGAAAAATAATACCAACTTTCTATCAGCTGAAGAACACACTAAATATAAACAATAAAAAAGCAGTTTTTGATGCCCTGATTATGTCAAATGTTATTTACGGCATTTCAATATACAGTACAACAACAACTGGATTACTTAATCATCTTCAAAAAGTAATTAACAAAGCCCTGAAAACACTTTTCAAGAAAGACAAAAAACAAAACAGTGCTGAAATATACAAAAAACACCAAATTTTAAATGTTCCACAAACACTGGCTTGGATTCTTTTTAAAAGACATTATAATAACAGAGAGTATAAAATTAAAATAAATCGGATAATTCGCGGAAATAACAAAGGATTAATTGAACCAATTTGGAATAATTCGTATGGTAAGAGAGGATTAAACTTTCTAATGCCACACTACTTAAATAAACTTCCGAGGACCTTAAGAGAGGCAGACGCATTTCACAAAGTTCAAAAATCAATTAAGAAATGGATCTTACAACATTTTACATAATCTTTGTTGTTCTTTTTTTTTTTTTATGTATTCTAATGGTAAAATATATTATAGACTATAAAATCATGTATTAAAGTTTATTAAGTGTGTTATACTTTATGTTCCTTGCTTGCACATACAAGCTTATTAGAGCTTCGTGCCTGTACTTAACATTCTGTACATTAAAGCAATAAATTATTATTATTATTATTATTATTATTATCAATCCCCTATCTGACGACTACGAATCTGTGTTCTACCACGTCTAGAAGGTGTTTCCATGCAAACGTTAACAAACGCAACGTCAACTGAGTAGATCAGCGCTGTTGGCAATTATCCTCCAAAAAGGGAAATCTAGACACACGCTAGTGTGTCGCGCCAAGTTAGGCAACAAACATCACAACAAACATCTCATTAATTCAATTGTCGAGGTTGTAAACCATTGTAGCACGACGCCATTGCGTCAGTGTCTTATATTTTGAAGCATAGTTGGGCACATTTCAGGTACTTGGGAAAAATAATAATGTGGTACAAAAGCTTAAATTGTGTTGAAATCGAGAGCAATGACCCACCTCTCAAAAATTAACTCGTGTAGGAATGCCAGCTATGCTGCTTTTACCGTAAAATCTGCCCCTCAATAACGTTGAAAATGTGTTACTAACTAGCTAGCTAGCTAGTCCGCTCATCCCCATGTTAAATCCCATAGGGTGATTATTCATCGATTCCCAGATAACGGGAAGGCTTCCAGCTATGAAATTGGACGAATGGGTGCACTACAATACGAACTGCGTACCTTTTATGGTTTGGAGCCTTGGGGCGTAACAGGGATGGCGTGGGAGGGCGCTTAAGTACGAAAATATTGTTATAACCATTGTTAGTATTGTCGGCATCGTCTCTCATTGGACGGCCAAAGTCCCGACAATGAGAACGTGTATACTGACGTGCGTGCTTAGACACACACTAGTGTATCACGATAAATCTAAACAACGTTTCAAAGAAATTGTATTCACGTCCAATTCACCAAGTGTAAAAACAAAGCAAAATAAACAAGCCAAAAACTGGTGAAGAGGCCACCAAGTTGAGAATGGTTCGGCCCTTCAAAGGAATGATATCAACACATCAAAACTAACTAAATACAACAAATTACAACAAAATTAAAACCAAACCAAAAGCCAATAAAGATGTGACTAAGTTGAGAATGGTTCGGCCTATAAGCAAAAGGTAGTAGCAAATTGTTGAAAACCAATTTCTTGTTGACGTGGCACTTTATTACTCATCTGCACGGTAGTGGAGTTGAGTCAACACAATTTTTAAAAGGAGTGATATCATATAAAAAACCAAAACTGGTAAAAGGGGTCGCCAAGTTCCGAATGGTTCGGCCCTTCAAAGGAGTGATATCAACACACCAAAACATTCGCCAACTTAATCGCACCGAATAATACTTTGCAATGTTCTAGTTTTCATTTAACCTTCGAATTATTAAGCGGTGCGATTAACTTGGCGAATGTTTTGGTGTGTTGATATCACTCCTTTGAAGGGCCGAACCATTCGGAACTTGGCGGCCCCTTTTACCAGTTTTGTTTTTTGATATGATAAAATGAACAGCGTAGGGAATCCGGAAGAATCTTTTGTTATGGGAAGCTGCCTTCTGGTTCTAACGGGTGCTAACTAAGAACGGCCGGTATCATGGGAGCTTCGAATTCGACCTCCGAAAACACGAGCTCGTCCATTAGCACAATTAAACTTTACTGCTTAATGACACCAATTAGTGGTTCAATCCAATAAGAATGACAATTTGCTTGGCAATGTCTCGTTAAGGCACCACACAGTCGACCATTGTACCGTTTCTATGGTAACGAACCGTCCAAGGTTTGAAACCGCAGCTTCTCCTCGACTTAAAAGACAAACTGAACAATGGATTTTTTTAACGCTTGCTTACGTTGATCGCAGTCGACGGAAACAATTCTGACCAATTGACGATGCCAGGCGTCAAAACGACACAAACTGTATAGTAAATGACTGTCTGTGTGAATAAAATTAATCACATGGGGAAAAAGAAACAAAAATAGTAGTAAATAGGCTACTAGAGGCGAAAACTACTCGTAACTCACCCAACCTAACCAAAAATATCACATTTTCTAGTGTATTATGGAGATTACCTTGAGATTTAGTTGTTTATTTATTTATTTATTTCAGGATTAGCTAATTAATTCAGCTAGCTTACGATCGGTTAAAAGTTGGCCATACTGCCGTAAAATGATTTCATAACTTGCGGCGAGTACACGGTTTTAAGCCATCCCCCCTACCCCCCCCCCCCCCCCCCCGGGGGGGGGGGGTAGAGAAAATGGCTGCCACGACTGGTTCATTTCTTGGAGGTCTGTTCTTCGAGGTAGCATCTTTGTACGGAGAGACGCGACATCTACTGGCACCTACTGACGGTTTTCAAAATAATAATTTAAATTTTTACGTAGGTTTTCGTGGCAAATTTTGTATTACAATATTATATCCATAAAGTATTTTTAAAACGTTTTTAAAGATATCACTCAGCCACAGTTAAGCTATTTCTCTGGTACTTTGTCGCATCGGAAAAGGGTCTCACCAAAACAACATAAACCCCAGCTTAACCAAAAATATCAATTTTTTAAGTCTGTTGTGCAGTTTACCGTATTTTACTTATAATATTATTTTTTTTAAGAAATTGCAATAAATTAATTAGTTCCGGTACCTTTCGATCGGTTGAAAGTTTGCTGCAATGCTGTATTTATTGAGTTCATAAGTTGCGGTGAGATGCTGTTATCGCGCTGCTTCACCGCGAACGACTTCTGATGTTAAGATATTACACAGACTTTCCCAGATTTGCTGCCGTGGATTTCTTGGAAATAAATTCGTTATTAGCACGTGAAAATCTTTTTCAGCAGCTGTGGCAACAAACGAAACCACACTCACAAGCGCATTCCAACTGGAAACAAAAAATAAAGAGATGCAGCTGTAGTTGCAAAAATTTCCAGGGAACCTTTCACATGAAATGGGACATGATTGTTATTTTTTTTCTAGTTTTAATTTGGTTATTGCGATGGAAACTAATTTTCTGTACATTATAAACTAAAAACGTTTTACTCGCATGTTTCCAGGTCTCCAAGGCAAAGGCTGCAACAAATCCAGCTTGGGGGATACTGATAAGTGGTGCATATTTATACTGTATATGATTAATTTCAATTCCCTTAGCCTCAGCCCTTGAGCAGTGCTGTAGAGTTCTCCTGTTAGTTTTGGGGTGGCATCACACATGCGGTGCTCCGTGCGCGCATTTTAACTGAATTTACTATATGGGGGCATAGTGGCATCATTCGTTTGAAGGCTCTTGAACGTTCTCATGTTTCCAGTAGTTATAGTTGCAGTTGTAGATGATGACTACCAAAGAAGACTCCTCGCTTCAATTTGAAACTTTTTTGTGATGCTTTTGCAGTTATTGTTTGCTTTTCTTTGAAGTTGAATTAGCGTGCTAAAAGAGTTTGTAAAGTGTGGGGGGAAGGGGTTCTTTGTTTAGGGGGAGACTGTATAGTGTCTGGCGCTGCCTTGCGGTTGTATACCCACCTGTTATGACATGCCAGAACGACGAAATAATAAAACGATTGCTCGACTTGAGTATGCTTTGCGTCACATCTCTCTCTGTGTTGTTGTCACTGGATAAGTTGGGTCTCTCGGAATTCACGTGATTGCAAATACAACAATATATATATATGTCTGTGTGTTAAGAGTGGAATTACTACCAACATAAACCTATTTATTAAACTAGATCCAGAAACGATAATCGAGCTTCGTATAGCTCGATTATCGTTTCTGAGTGTAGTTCTTAGAGAACCCGAGTAAAGCAAGCAAAACACAGTCGGGTTGTTAAGAGCTAGATCTTAATGCTGAGAGGATGCCAGATCGAATCCCGTTTGTAACCTGTGGAACTTTAAATCATGCTCCCTCTAGTAATACGTCAGGAGTGGAATGGATTAATCCACGACAAGATCAAACCAATGCGTAGCAGTATTTAATACGGTTGCAACCCCCCTTTGTTACCATGACGTACGCGCAGGCCCCAGGAGAAAGGATACATCGTACCTAGGCCCCAGGTAATAGAGAAGGGACCCGGGAGCCAAAGAAAAGTTAACCTGATGCTCTATAAGGGTTCTGACACCATTAACAGTAAGACTGTTGTCGTAAAAGGCCAGTATGCTTTACGTTATCCGTTTTCACGAAAAAATTTTTTATCTTTCATTTTTCCTTTTCAATATTGCTTTACAAGTTAACAAACGTATTTGGAAACAACAAGCTTTCTCAATGGTGCTTTCAAGGCCAGAAAACTTGGTAAAAACGTGAGCTTCTGGTCTCCCAAGCTGTTTGGTTCCCAGCTCTCCCCAATTCAGCAAAATTTGAAGTTTTGTGCCCCTCCCAGTGCAGAATGCCAGTTACGGCACTGAAGGGGCCGAAAAGAAACTTTGTACCCGTTGACAGAATTTCTCTCCGAGTGCCTGTGTTCGCCTAAGCAAGATGGAAAAATAACTATAAGGGCTCGTTCAAGCAACGAGACCTTCTCGCTCGCCGAAAGCTATTTGCTAGGCAACCGTTATTTATTTACGATTAATTTCCCGTTTCTATTAAATGAATGCGGCAATAGACAACAAATTAAATGTATTATAAATAACAACATGGACAAAGAACGAAGCGCAACCAACAGTCACTTTAAACATTGCTACAACATTATTGCCATTTCACGCTATTTCCAAAATTTGCTATTCTCGCTGAAAAAACAGCTTCTATAGCAGCGATCAAACGACGGCAGAATAAATAGCAACTCACAGCGAGAATTCAAGATCCAACATGGCGTCCATTTCGGGGTTGTCGAATCGAAGACGAAGCATAGAATATCGGCATTCAGAAATCTGTCCGTCGTCTTGTACTGCAGTAAAAATTGTTTTCTAGTTGTCATAAATCGACGCTGTCGTGTTGCATGGATCGTACGTCGTGTCGGGAGGCATGAGGAGAAGATTTGCGTCTGCGTTGTTGCCATGGTTACTACGTATAGACAATTCTCCGGCAAAGGCGAGAAGCAGCCAGCAGATTTAGTATTAACCAAGTAAAAGCTAGTAAGCGAGAAAATTGTCCTTGCGTAAACGCGCCCTAAGTCCAAATGCGAAAAGAGAGAAGGAGAGAGCTTCACGACAGTACCCTTGGAACCCGGGGAAGACGAGCAAAGGTGGTCGGATCATTAAGGTTCGGTCTCAAACCCAAGAGGATCCCAAATTGAATGCCAGGGCTTAGTAGTAAATCTGATTGTTGCCTAATTTCGATATATACGTACAGTCAGTTTTAAACTCCCTGTTTCGTAACAAAAAAAAAAACATGATAGGTTGAACATTTTATTTTTATTTCATGTTGTAATCCCAACGTTGGCTTAAAAATACAGACACCTTTTGTTAAAAAATGAATGCGCTTAAATTTTGAAAACGGTCTGTCTTTCCCTTTCTTTCTTTTCTCCTTTCTTTTTTTTTATTTTACTCAAAGCAGCATGAACGGCAAGCGAGTCGATATTTCTTGAAATATTCAGTCCCGGAACCTCATTGACTTTCCGCCCCCGCCAAATATGGTCTAGCTCAGTCTCGCGGCTGCCATTAATCATAGCAACGACAAATGGGAAGGGTAGAAAAAGAAGAGAATGATGAAGAGGGGACAAAAATTTATTGAAAAATGAAGATCAAATTTTAAAATCCCTACTCAAGGCAATTTGCGTCGTCGCCTAACTGCTCCGATCAGGCATCCAGAATAGTTGGCAACGGTTCCATTTTTTTTTTTTTTTTTACCTTATTCTTAATAAAGCCTCCATTCATTCTCATACACATTCTGGGAGGAATTGTATAACAGTTGATGGTAGAAGTTATTTATATATATATATTTATTTATTTATAACAAATAAACAAATAAAAGATCAGCTCACGTAAACATGCTTCCGTCCACCAAGTGGTTAAAACCGGTTATTACCACTATTTTTACCGTCCCGGCAAAAACTGGTTTTCGTCTTTTTTTTGACACTTTCACCAAAATATGTCAAAAAATCGACTTGAAGTCAAATTTAAAAAAAAATGTACCCTACAATAGTCAAGTATTGGGAAATTATAAAAGCGCCCCTTGAAAACTTCACATCGTTTACTTTGAAAATTCATATTCACTTCTTATTTACATTTCACGTGCTTATTTTCACAGTAAAAGATATTCTTCTCGTAATATCTACGCAAATTTATGCAACTGACTGTCGAAAATGTGCATATATATTGTGAGAAGAGTATCTTTTACTGTGAAAATAAGCTTTTGAAGTAGCTTGCTGGTTTTTGCTAGATTTAGCCGGTAATAACCGGAAAAAAAACCCAGGTAAAAACCATGTTTTTTCCCACTGTCCCAGCAACTCAACCCTGCTCCGTCGTAGCATCCTGTGATGACGAAAAAATAAACGTGTTATCATGAATTTTCCGTCTAGATGCCACACGATGTCTTTTGTTGCACACTCCTGATAGTACGAAACAGGAGTGTATTTACTGGTCTTCTTATTTGCAGCATTATTTCTCCACACTAAGTTATAAATTATTTGCTTGGAACCTACATCATCGAACACAAAATAATGTCCAAATGGCTCTAAGTAATACATACATTAGATGATCAGGCCACCGTTGGGCAACCATCAGTAATGTTAACAGCTCAGTGGTACCAGTAATGGTTATATTATTAAACAGGATGGAAAGCCAAGTCGACTTGAGTCGGCTTGAATAAATACGGATGCAAACCTATTTAGGTTGCCCTTTGGACTTAAATGTCAGACTGCCCGAGTGGTGAATTGAACCCACTACCTTTGAAACCAAAGGCGTAAGACCGATACCACTGAGCCATACTGACACGTTCAGGCAGTCTAACGTTTAAGTACAAAGGCAACGTAAATCGGTTTGCATCCGTGTTGGTTTTATTATGTTTGCCCAGTGCTGGCATATAATGTTGGCATGCCAGTCACCTCAGGAAAAGAACATGGTACAATGTAGGACCAGTCAGTATTAACCCTCATAAAGGCATTGTGGCCAGTATAATCATCATATATAGGAACTGTGTCTGTGGTCCAATGTATTAATGTTTTAATTACTTCACCAACATGTAGAAACCTCTTTCACTGGCCCAGCGAAGTTCTTTAACTATACTTCCCCAACATGTTGGCACTCTTCATTGGGCCATTGCAGAATTTTTTGCCTCACCAGCATGTTGGCATTCCTTCGCTAGAGAAACGTATGTCTTGATCTCCTTCACCAATATGTTGGCATTCCTTTAATGGACCAATATATTTCTTTACTTCCCTGCCAACGTGTTGGAACTCTTTCACTGAGCCAATATATTTCTTTATATGCTCCACTACAACGTCTTGGCGACCTTCACCCAATAATCTTTTAAATCTGCCCTACCTATATAGTGGTTACCTCTAACAAGCACAGACACACTTATTGTAGATTGAGGTCATTCTTGACCTCACCTCCGCTCTTTCTTAATAATTAGGATCACACTTTTCACGTTTACTTCACGAAAATACATTATGTTTGATTCTTCAGCCTCGTGCTCCATTAAGCTATTAAGCCTCAACCCCCCCCCCTCGTGCTCCTTCGATCACGATCAGGTTTGGTAGCTAAATTTAGTACAAAGAAGCAGGTGAACACCACCTTTTCACCATTACACACTTACGCACCATTATGGGATCAGCTTACCCGCTCTTGTGCAATGATTGCTGGTAAGCTAACACAGAAGTTTTTCAATTATTTGTTTTGCTTTGTTTCGCGATTAATATATATATTTATATTTTTATCACTAAACATCTGATTTCGTCTTCTTGTGTGGGGAGGTATTGTAGCACCGTCTGGGACATTGTTGAGATGAATTTCTGTAGCTTAACGTTTATATTACTTTCGTCTTAGTTTTTTTTATTTTTTATTTACGATTTGTTTTTATCTGGGATACTTTACCGGAACAGAGCGTGTTTGTGATAAAACGCGGTTATTATTTCTTCTTTATTTCTTTTTGTGATTTTTTTTTTACATTATTTTGTATTATTTTCTTCTTTAAGTGTGTCACTATAATACCGATGTGGATTCGTATTAGGGAGGATTGTGTAAGTGTTGCATCGGTCTCTGTGATGTGCTTTTTTCGTTATGTGTTCATAGTCTCTTTTGTGAGTACGTTTTCTATTGTCTATTCCTTTCCTTTCTTTTTCTTTGAGTCAGTTATTCTTTGAACGGTTCAGTTCACTCGTCCTTTGACCCTGAATAGAGTTTGACAATATGGCTGGTGCTAGGTGCGACATGTTCCTTTCTGTGATTGGTTAGTGCGGTCGCAGAATTCGTAACAGTAATGCTCGAACTTTTGATATTTATAAGTGGTGGGTCATTCTGTCAAATCTAGTTATGGTCGTGGATGTCATCAGCTCATCATTCCGTGGCTTGTGTTGGTATCAGAATTCGTTACACGAGAATTCTATTCCCTCCCAAATCGTTGAATGTGAGTTGATTACACCCGTCCTATACGTCGTTCATGTCAAAGACGGCTGATATCTTCTCGTGCCATCTTCGCTTGTTACACCACTCTTGACGTAACACAGCTGCTACGATCCCTCCCTCTGCTCCAACCACGCACTGATTCGAGTGACCTTGGTGCCACCGATTGCCGAGACTTCGCCTGTCGACCTCCCGATGATCGTATGGGTAGCCGATCAACTTCTACACGTTTATTTATTTATTTATGTTTTCGTGTACTGATAAGTTTTAATGCTTTAACTAGCCCAGTCACTCGCTAACGCTCGATCATTCGGCGGCGTCTCGCTGTGCTCGAGGACATTCCTTTACGCAATTTAATACGTAGCATTTAAATTTTGTCGTGTGTTTGCCTAATGCGATCTAGACACAAGCTAGTGTGTCGCGCCAAGTTAGACAACTAACATCACATCAATTCAATTGTCGAGGTTGTAAACCATTGAAGCGCGACGCCATAGCATCAGCGTCTTATATCCTGAAGCATAGTTGGACACATTTCAGGTACTTGGGGAAAAATAATAATGCGGTACAAAACCTTAAATTGTGTTGAAATCAAGAGCAATGATCCACCTGACAAAAATTAACTCGTGTAGGAATGCCAGCTAAGCTGCTGTCAATGCAAAATCTGACCCTCAATAACGTTGAAAATGTGTTACAACTGCAGCTAGCTAGCTAGTCCGCTCATCCCCACGTTAAATCCCATAGGGTGATTATTCATCGATACCGAGATAACGGGAAGGCTTCCAGCTATGAAATTGGACGAATGGGTGCAGTACAATACGAACTGCATACCTTTTATGGTTTGGAGCCTGGGGGCGTAACGGGGATGACGTGGGATGGCGCGTAAGTGCGAAAATGTTGTTATAACCATTGTTAGTATTGTCGGCATTGTCTCTCATTAGATGGTCAAAGTTCGGACAATGACAACGTGTATACTGACGTGCGTGCCTAGACACACACTAGTGTATCACGATAAATCTATAAACAACGTTGCAAAGAAATTGTATTCACATCCAATTCACGAAAAATAAACCAACAGTAAAAACAAAGCAAAATAAATAAAGCCAAAAACGGGTAAAGAGGCCACAGGGTTGAGAGTGGTTCGGCTCTTCAGAGGAGTGATATAACATACCAAAACTAACTAAATAAAACAAATTACAACAAAATTAAAACCAAAAACCTATATAAAGAGGTGACTAAGTTGAGAATGAACCATAGGCCTATAGGAAAACGGTAGTAGCAAATTGTTGAAAACCAATTTCTTGTTGACGTGCACTTTATTACACATCTGCACAGTAGTGGAGTTGAGTTAATACGTAATTAAAAAAAAAAGGAGTGATATCATGTCAAAAGCCAAAACTGGTAAAAGGGGCCGCCAAGTTCCGAATGGTTCGGCCCTTCAAAGGAGTGATATCAACACACCAAAACATTCGCCAACTTAAT
>JAHWFP010126805.1:0-14875 GCA_023313725.1 Lithobius niger
ATTATTCAGTTCTAGCCATTATGCTCATAATAATTGAATAAAAATTTAAAAAGAATCGTAGCTATATAATATAAATCAACAAAAAAAAAAACAGGTGGGGGGGGAGAAGAAGCTGGTCAAAGCACTCGCTAAATAATTACATTTCACACAAATAAAAAATATCAAACATATAAACAAAAAAATTTCAACTAAGTACACATCAAGTACATACATACAAGCAGGATACTACAATATTCACATTATTCATTTTGAAGAAAATCTATCGACGTTTCGTTGGTCAGCATGGAATTATTCCCTTAAAAATTTATATTAACTACATTGTCATCAATATTCGTATGTTTACACGAGGTTATTACTCATGCAAATTCGTATATTTACACATAAAATACACACACATACTCACACATTTTTTGTTTCATTCTCACATTCTCAAGTTTTACTTTTTTAACCATGGCTTGGATAGTTTCATCACAGTATGTCTCACCCACCTTTGAATACAATGTGAATAGAGAAACAATAGGGGTTTGGGGGAGAGGGGCAGGGGAGGGAATGATGTACATGTGGAAGAAGTATGTTGGTTGACCAGTTATGGAGTTTTGAAGAACCCTCTGATCAAGAACTGACTAGTTTTGATATGGCGAAGGGAGACTTGATGGACCACTTGGTAAAAAAAAAGGAAATGGAGAAAGAGGAATATTTCTTTGGAAGAAAAGAGGTGATGACAAAAACACAAATGTAGCCTATGATGCTTTAAAGGTAAAACTGTCATGAATCGTTCCATGAACTGTGGTGCCGTCTTCAGGAAGTCTTCTGCTTATCTTTTTTAAGACTGATATTACCCACCATGACACTGGAACGTGTAATAAACCGTTAAAACGGTACATGCCAAGGACTATAGAATATATAGCTCGCTGGGTCACTCGGGTCAATAATAGGTGGCCGTGAGGTTTTGTGTCAGTTTCCTGGTAAAATTATCCAAAACCGCATTCTCCATGACTTCAGTGGAGTTTTGATGTCTTGTTCTACAAAATGGCGTTGATCAATTTTCAGCTTTTTTTTACACTTATAACTTCTGTGGGTTTCAGCATGTCCAAAAACGTATCAGGATTTTTTGGTTAATCCTGAAATTATTCTGTAAATTACTACACTACCCCTGAATACGACATTCTGATGACATTGTGGGTGGTAAGTGGCGCCACAGTAGAATGTTACGATCCTTTATTGATGACAATCTACCATTAAGCCAACATCACAATAGAGCAGTGACACGACGTAGTATTATTGTATATAACTCTATGCTGGAGCCTAAATGGGTTAGCTGCAAGGGGCACTTCAGAGAGAAACAGAAGGGCGTCATACTGAAGCCGATGCTGTGAAGAGTGATTTCTTAGACCTAAAACGCGCGAGTTTTGTTGTTGGAGAAAACAACGTTATTTTAAGCCTAAGAAATCCGCTCTTCCATTGTTTTTCCCTCCATTTTTGTGTAGTGCACCTTGGTAGTTATGCCCTCCAAAACCCATACTGGTGCCAATATGGCGGCAAATGTCATTGCTCTATACGCGCGACAATTTTTGTCAGTAAGCTATGAAGAAAAAATTGGGAAAGTAAAACTTATTTTCACTAAGATGTACTAAATTTGAAGGTGAAATGCTCTAGTATTAAACATTACACAGAAAAGAAAAAAGAACTGAAAAGGGTATACCTCCACGGGTCATCCAGCATTTTGTTTGTCCAGAACTGCCCATAAATTTGCATTGGTAATTTCCAACCCAATTTTAAGTTTGAACGATGGAGCGTCGTATTGCCTTTCGTGCAGCGCATCAACTAAACGACAGCATTTATTTTAATCGCAATTTTGATTTTCCCGAAATTAATTGAATTAAATTTTTTTTAATTGCAATTAATTAAATTACAATTTAATTTTGTACGTGATGAACTGGCACCAAAAAATCATTCTAATATTTAAAATCTTCTTCCAATTTAACCTACATAATATTACGGTCGTTATTCAATATCGTCGTCGTAATATTTTGGTGACAATTCCGCCGGGTGGGTCAACAAACTCTTCGCTCACTCGCGCGGATGACGTCACATTCCAGAGCAAAAGTCTGATGCTCCAGGAAGACTGCTAGGTCGCGCGAACGGTGGCGCCCTCTCGCCACCGACGACCAAAGTAGAACGACAGTGTGAGAGCGATTAGCGTTATCGACCAAACACAGCAAAGCGCAAGTCATAAAACCGGAGAAATAAAAAGGTTTAAATATTCTGGTGACGTAAACTTGAGTGTAAAATATACGAAAAATATCCAGGTGCTACTTATTCACAAACCATTTTAATCTAATCAACACGAACCAAACACGTAATTCATTAATTTTTTTAGAATCATCAACTGTCGAGACACTTATTTTTAACAGGAACCTGGCTCTAACAAATATTTGTTATTAAAAAACAGGTTTAATCTACAAAATGGATGATAAAAGGTGATTAAGTTGGAGACAAGTTTTATCCTATTTTATTTATTTAAAAGAATCAATATTTTAACAGATTTTCCCGACAAGGGAGACGCAGTTTATCTACGATGTTTCAATACCTTTTATCACCCCGACATCAACATGAGGTGATATCAAATGTAACATGATCATTACTGAAAGTATTTCACTAATAATTTTAGTAAAATTATTGTACTAAATTTTACAATAATTTTAGTAGTTTTATCCACATCGCATTTTCATCGGTGTTTGAAATAACTAATATTTAAAAAAAATTCTGCCGCAGTTTTGTTAACTTTTGTTAAATAAGTGAGTCTTCTTGCTTAATATTAACAAAGCCAATTTTTTTTTAAATGAGGAAGGAGTACTCATATTTTAAATCCCATTTTTACGAATATCCGATTTTTCTAAAACCAATAGGCCTACATTTCTAACAATTATTCCGTGTTTATTGAGCCGTGTGAAAGCTACGTGGAGTTGGAAAGGGAACGTTCACGTATTACGTCATCAAGAAGTTGGTCATTTTCAACCTACTTCTCGTCAGCAATCTATCAGAGGTCCCGGGTTCGATTCCTCGTCAGCAATCGCTCAACCCCACCCCCTCCATTATTACGTCATTTCCAACTAACTTCCTCCCCCCTCGCCAAGAAGGGGTGTTTTCCCTGTGCATCCACAGTTTCCTGAGGACCTTTTTTTGGCGTATTTTCACCCTTTAAAATTTTGTTTTACTGGGATAGCGATGCTTACGTCACCCCCTCCCCCTTCTTGAAGGTAATACTTGAACGTTTCCAAAGAGTTCACTTCATAAGCGAAAAATAACACTTTTGAACGGAAAAAATGCCAAGTGTGTAATTTACCTTTACTTTTAAATTGTATTTGCACTGAACTGACTTTGCAAAACTAAACATGCTTGCAGCACATAAAATAATTCCTTAAATAATAGCGTCTTAGTACAAAGATTATTCGTCACGAATTTAATGTTTATTTATTTTTAATTATGCTAAGTTCATCACTTTTTAATTTGTTGATTTTTGTGGCGAGGTCAACCGCTTGAACTTCAGCATTCTTTCATTTTTTCAAACTACCTCCCACACGAGGGCAATTTAAGTTGTTAGCCTGTGTCATGTTCATTGACCTAGTCGAAGTGTTGGAGCACGTTGGCACAAGCAAAAGCTCTTCGCGAGGGAGAATCTGTTGTACGGCGGCTAGTTATCGCGCCGTAATAACTTATGGCGTTTTGTTATTGTTTCTAAAATTCCCGATGCAGATTTTCTGAAATCAGTATTGATGGGTTTGGTTACACCCATTGTTCTATTATTTTTTACGGTTATGTGTCAGAGATATTAAACAAAATAAAAACGTGAAAGTGACGACTCAACAAGGAAGTTAGCTGGTTGGAGTTGGAGTTGGTGGAAATCACATGCGAAACAAAACATGAAACAACCGCTCGCCTCAAAGGATCAATAACCTTAACGAACTCCCGTACACTCGAGCGTAGTTCATGGCAAAGCCGAATACGAAGCGCTTTTGCCCACTACAACGTGTTTGTTGTATGACTATTTTGTTCTGCTAGAGGGCCATAATTTTAACTTTAAATATTAATTTTTTTTTATGCAGCACAATTTCTGTATCTTTATCACAGTAGGGTATTTTCTGGAGAGTTCTTTCATAACTCGGTATCGTTTTAAATATTAACGTTCTAATTCAGCCTAAATATAAATTCGATTAAAAGGTACCAACTGGAGCGCCGTTATAATTTCTCTTAATTTTTTTTTTAATACGTCGGTGTTTTAGCATTTATTACAGGCGCGCAGAAATAATTTAAAGACTAATTTAACATGTTATTTAAAGACAAATTTAATTTAATATGTAATTTAACAAAAAACATAATAATATAAAAGCATAAAGAATAACTTACAAGCTTTAAGCACAATTAAATCAGAAAGCTGTGGTCAAAACAGAATTATAGAAGGCATTTGCTGTTTTGCTAGTATGTGTCAATTTTAGCAGTTAATATGTTTCCATGCATCAATTCACCAGCCCTAACATGAACTGCATTCACTTTCTGATATTACCAAGGAATAAAAACAATCCTGGTCCCCTGGAATTGGAGTTCAAATTATGGTTCGTTTAGTTAGAGTGAATTACATTCAGTTTTTCATTTGTGTCAGTTTTTCATTTTCACCTGTGATTCCATAGGGATACGAGCTCTATCGCTTTTTTTTTTCCAAACGAAAAAAGCATTCGTATTGTTCACAAACAAGTTTCCGCAAAGACGTGAAGGAGCATTAGGTTTACAACTATAGTTACAATTTGCGAAACTGAAAGCACGCCAGAAATCCGCTCATAATTGAGGGAATACCTACTAAATAGGAAGTTAAACAAAACTTCCAATATAATCAAACTTAAACCACATCATTTCCTTTATACTCAATGCACGTGATCAGTTCTGGACAGATAAATGCGCACAATATTAATTTCACTCCGTGAAGAGCAAACGAAACAAAACAACTCCTATTTGCTTGAAGACAAAACACAGGGAAAGGAAAAAGACTAGGTCGTTACAAAAATTGCGAAAATGAACAATGGTCATGAAAAGGGGAAAACAAAATCATTTTATGAAAGAGCGGTGGGAGGGAAGATGATATGTGACGTCATGAAGGTGGTTGTCACGTGATTTCAAGGCAACTGCAAAAGGGGCAGGTGAGGAGGAAGGGAGGGGGGAAGATTCGGTTCACAAAAGGTATGACCTGATACGGATGATAAGGTAAGGTTTGGTACGGAAAAGCTCAGATTAAAATGGTGGCAGCATCGTAGCGGCAGTATTTTCCCCGCGTAATGAAGGGGGGTACGGGGATGAAAGACTGGTGACATTTTAACATTTGTTTGTTTGTTTCCTTTGGCTTTTTTGTTTTGATCGGCTTGGTTGTATGTTTAGTCGCGTGGTCAATCCGTTACTATTCTTTCAATTCTTTTCATAACTAGAAATAAAATCACGAATGAGAAAACAAGTATTTTTTGCACTAATTTGCTACCTGGAATTGCACAAAATTTAGCAATAGTTTTTTTTTTTTAATTAATTACGTTAAAAGTGAACATTTCACAAGATAAAAATTTTGAAACGTCCAAGTGATTACAAACTGAATTTTAATCCAAAAAATCAGTACCGGTACCCGAACCACTAAAAATTAACTGAAATTTGATAACATTTTCTTTTATTCAATTTTTCCACATTACAATACTGATTAAATTGTTTAAGCATTAATATTTGTTTGTTTTGGAAACAGACTGGCACAGTCTTGACCACACATCAACCAAGCCAACAAACATCACTTCTTCTTTTTCAGGGTGGAAAGAATGGCTACATACACTCTGCTCAACAGTAACCACACAACTGCAGATACATACATGGATGTAACTTTAAAAGTACGTTCCTCACAACATACATGACCTAGCCGCACAAAGTACCTAATACAACTGAAGTAGAAGTAGCAGCAAAGATTTATCAAGCGTGTAATGATTTATCTAAAATCTGAATCGGTCCCAAAACTTCAAAATTTCGAACGTGAAACCAGCGAGAATTCCCCAACATTATTTGGAGGTTTACACTGAATCGGTTGTGACATGACGTTTTCGAAAAAAGGATTTGGAGCACAGGATCTGGGTTTCCCATCGAATTTGTAAAATATTATGGTTTTAAAAAAATTACCAAATTTTTATAAAATTTACCAGCGTGACTTTAGTTCACATGATAGGGGTGCAGCATCATTTCCTGAAGAAGGTTTCCACCAAATGATTTATGCACCCTCTCCTTCCAGCTAGGGGGTCTGGGGGAGCACTGTGAGTTCTCCCAGTGGTGCATTTTAGCTTATTTTGAGAGCATTTCTGGCCACTGGTGCATACAATTGAAATAAACATAAAAAATGCACCGCCAAAGAGGCTTTTCCGTTAAACTCGGACCCCCCCCTCAGGATGCGCCACAGATTCCATAGAAACAATTGGACAAATTGGAAAAAAAGCTGAAAAAAAAGTCTTACAAATCTAGAAGAAAAAAAAGCAGAAAAGCGCATGTGGCAACCCTGGGCTACTGGTAGGTGTAGCATGATTATCGATAAATTGGTAATTTTGTGATAAAAACTGTAGTTAGAAAAAAATCTTTGCTGCGACTTTGCTTCACGTTAATTTGCACACTGCATAACCATTACATACAAACGAGAGCATTGGTTTTTGAGAGTGAACACACGATGGGATGGGGCATTTGAGAATACAGCGAATGATGATGATCGGGTGGTTATAATAGCTATTAACTTCTACGTACTGTACAAGTGGATCTCTAAAATCTACGATAACACTACTAAACTACGTACTCTTTCTCTCGACTACTTGCTACAAGAGGGGCTTTGTAAAAACGTCCCTTGCTTCACACTCAGAATGGCAGTTTTATTCTGGTTATTTTGCAAAAAAATCCCGTGAAAACCAACACGGGCATTTTTTGTATTCATCTTATATATTTATAATCATCCATGGTCCTCGAACCAGGCACTTCACCCATTTTGTGTCTTTTTGGGGTGAAAATACAAATGGGTGAAAATGCCGACATTTAACTTTTGAACTGTGGAATAATCCCAGTTGTATCAATATTCTAGCTACTGTCACAGTTACAACACTCAATGACATACACAACACAGAATCCACACTTTCTGTTTATACAGGTCGGTTATTCTGACAAAACAAGCGCACCTCCTGACCTATCAAACGCCAATAAACAGTCACATCGCTTTCGCCAGATGACATCAATTGCTAACTCTAAACTGTACCAGTTTATCTTTCTATACTACCTAGATAGTCTCTCGTCAAACTCTCTCATCCAAATGTACAATAAAAGTCACACGCAACAAATTTAAGCATTTAAGTTAGAAACTAACATGAAGGGCAGTGAATGGTAGGAAATGATTTTTTTTCCCCAAGTGTTAAGATCAATCAACTTGCATGGTTTACAGTCACTAAAGGAAGGCAATGCAGAACCCTACGACACTTAATGCGTTAGCCAATCACTATCGTTCTAAGCCGTGCAAACTGAAAATTCGGGCCAAACAACTCCTTGATGCATGACAGAATTTAATTTAATTTTTCGTTTTAGGCTCACGGTCGGTACCAAATGACAGTTTGTGCCAGCTCGGTACAGAAACACCGTAACATCATTATCATTGCAAATTACAACATCCTGTTTTCCGTGAAGCTTGAAAGACCAGTTATGTCGCCGAAATCATTACAGATTGTGAGGAACTGTGAAATCATTACAGAATTCCTACACTTTTAAAACATTAAATAATTCTTATGGTTGTGGTTTAACCCATACTACCAATTTGAACACATCCACAATTTGTGGAAACAGAAAACACACTACCTGTGTGCGATTAAAACTGACAGTGTTTGAATATTGTTGAGCCCAAGCGGTACAGTTTTGCTTTAGCGGTAGCAACGCCATTAGCCTCACTAGCAAACAAATTCCTTATGGAAGGATTAACTAACAAATGTAATAACCCTTTTTATTACAACTGTTAAATTATGAAACCATCGACTATCACGAAGCTTGGTACCGTAAATCGTGGATTAAACGCCCATGGGCTTATGCAGTTAATTTGGCAAACATTAGGAGGTGGACTTTAAATCAATAATTATCAATTTTCTAACCTTTCTGGACATTTATTGCAGAAAATTCGAAGCTTTTGAACGATCTCTGAAAGACCAATTTTTACATCCCTTTAATTGCTGTTAAGAAGGAAAGAGGCTTAGGTGAAAGATGCTTGTGCAGGCGCTAGGAGCTAAAGTAAGAGTCCACTATTACTACAGGGAGGGAGAAGGGGGCCAGTAAACATAGCAAGCAGTACTATCTTTATTCACATCATCTAGGAAATTTGTCGTAAAAAAACGACAATTTGAGGGGTGGGCTTTAACTCCACTATTTCATGATTTTTGACTTTACAGCATTTTAAAGGGTGGGCTTTAGCTTCAACTGGGCTTTTAATACTCGATTTACGGTAGTAGTCTTATGGAAAAACTTCAAAGTTCCGCTATCAGGTTAACACGCACTCAGTATTTCCCAGTGGAATAGGTTAAGCTCAGATTTTATCTTCTTCTATAGTGACCAACACCTCGACATTATACCGAGCGTACGAGCAATCGTGATATACCCATTCTAAATTAGTATAAACGAAATATGCCGTATGATATACTGCATAGCACTGGCACTGGCTGTCATTTAGTAGCTAAACCTCAAATTTAAAAGACTACGATTAAGTCAAAGATGAGCATATTGCGGTTGGGTCGGGTACTACAATGTTTGCACGACATCTTGAACTTCTACCGAGTTTCTCACTGTTAAGCACTCTCTTAGACAAGCGGTGATACTCCTTTACAGTCGAGAGAAAAGATGGGGAAAGAGTCAGACGCACAAGTCATCACACTTTTAATGGATTGATCCTAAGGTGAGCAGTAGGATGAAGCAATGGTTCAGGTTAGCACAATCTACAAATCGGTTCACAGACTCATTTATTTGAAGGTAAAGCCTATTATTGTACGAATTGAATCGTTATGTTAACTACTGCACGGCAGTACTGACGTTTTATTTTGAGGTAAAAGGTGAGATTATGTTGTACATTCTACTTTCAAATCGTTGTACTAGTTAAGTTTCCTAGCTATGAAACTAATGATTGCAGTCGGGATATTGTTTGAACCGTAATTGAGAGAGACTGAATCGTGAAAAACAAAATCTTGGTACCACAAATAAATGTTCAGGCAACCTAATGGTCAAAGTAAACTCTTAACTCAGTGATGGAAGTCATTGTAAACTGTATGTAAACTGGTACGTTTTACTAATTACTATTGCTCTGGGGACGCCTTACATTGTGTTAGTAAAACGTATGAGTTGCATACGACTTTACTGGTGGCAGCGTTGCACCAATACCAAAACAATATAGGAAAATTAAAACAAGGTATCAAGTATGTTACTCTGGCTACAGTTCAATTAACGACAGCTACAAGAACAGTAAGATAGCTTTTTTGACAGTTTTGCACATAATTTTAGTTATAATTCAAGCGTAGTGGGTTAATGCACCAAGTATGTACATTTTTTCCCGCTTTTCTGGTCTACCACGATTAGGTTGCCTGCGCATTTCTTGATGCGGCGTTCTTTATAACGTGATTTCGAACTTACTATTGAGGCTCTATTGGATGAAGCCTTAGGACTGAGACATTATTGTTAGGTCTACGCACTGCGAGTCTGATTTTCTAATCACTCTCACTGCGCAGATTGCATTTTTTCTGCTTAAGATCTGCACAATGGAGATGACTAGGAAGCAATACAAGTTAAAAGTTTTACAGTAATAGCAGGTAAAAAGGGTAGGCTGCACAGTTCTCCTATCCACAATTAAATTCCCCTTATTCCATGAGGACATAGTTTTGGAGCGGGCGGGGTAACCCGAGCTGGGACGTGCCGGACACAAGGGCACGCGGCGGCATGGATCTACGGATAGACCGCCAGCACATGTATTTGAGACCGTGAGGTTGGCTCCAGTAACGCATCATGCTAAGTTTCAATTGCAGAAACACAGGTCCAAGAACACGAAAACAGCGCACGTGACGGAACATGGTACGTAGCACATGGGCGTGCATGCGTCGCGGGCAATCCCCCATCACTTGCGCCAGCAAGCGTACAGTTTCGCTGCAGTTTTCGAGCCGTCGCCGGTGGATGACAGCCTTCAGGAACCAGCTGAATGCCGAGTGATCCACGTGGCACGGCGTGGAAGTAGCCAGCGATGGCGCCGATCCTACCCGTGGAGGACACGGCAGTGATGTCAACGTTGCCGCCGACGCGAGCGTCAGCGGGCAAGAGTCCGACATCTGAAGTCCGTCCGTAAGCTGAAGGCCATCCACCGCCGAAGCAGCTAATCCTCGGGCCGCTGCCAGATCACGGCTTGCGTCGTCGTCATGCCAAACGGAAGCTCCGTAGTTGAGCAGGAGGCGCGTTAGCGTTATGCTGTCATCAACGTGGAACACGCTGTACGTTAGAAGGCTCCGGCCCTCCTTGTTCGTTACATTGGGGTCGGCCTGTTTTTCGAGGAAGACCCTGGCAAAACTAGTGGCCGCCTCGAAGGCACCTTCCTTCAAAAATGTCCGCAGGTACAACAAAGGCGTATCGCCCATATTGTCTTGCACATTGATGTCGGCACCATGTTGAAGCAACAGCATCACTGATTCTTCCATGTTCTTTCGACTGTTGCGAATGTCACCTGCAAAGAAAAAAAAAACCTTATTAGGATTTTTAAGTACAAATACCTTGACATGAGTGAGTTTACTCACTCACTTATTTGAGAAAGAAATATCACCTCATCATACATTCTTGCCCGTAAGGAGAACTTAAAGACCCATCGAAAGCAAATCTTGTATTATTGTAGACGAACTTTTTGCACTTTTGAACTTTACTAGACACGTTACAAGCATAGAAAAGTATAGGGAAAGTAGTTCTGGAATCTGGAAATCTATGTAAGGTTGAACGATATTACGGTATGGTTTTCCGGCATTGTATAATATTCGTATCATCAGGTTTAGTTGTTTACGTAAGATTTTCTTACTTCGTCTTAACAATAATGTCAAGTATCATTCAACATTCAACAGTTATTGTGGGTCTCTTTTTTCTCCTAAACTGCCAACGGTCTATTCAGTGGAAGTAACTTATACTACTGTTACCACAGTAAGTTAACAAAATGCAAAATGGATACAGAGGGGTAAAAACTGTTGTCGACAAATTGATGTGCAACTTTTTTTTTTTAACTAGAGGAACAAAACCTTTTTTTTAAGTGCAAGCTTCGAAGACCTATTTTTGACGCGACAGAGAATTACGTAAGGGCAACATTTACGTGTTCTTTTTTAATTAGTTCGGGCGTATTAGCGGAACACATTGGTGATATCGTAATATTACTGTATTTCTTTCCGATATATCATAAAAGACATTTTCAATATCGCCCGCCCGCCCTTAAACCTGTGAACACGATATGGGCAAAGACTGCATTCAGAATAGATCCACTGCTGCTGACGGAATTAGGCAATCCGTCAAACTATCCAGGCCAGTTATGGACTTTGCCCAGGTCCCCTTTTTCCAGATGCCAATTAGATAGTTTCTCCAGGTAAGCTCTGCCACCACTCTACTACTAAGACCACAAAATTTGTATGAATATATATGAACTCCCTGTAAGGAGGAGTACGAATCATACCAACAAGAAAATAGTTCAACATGTTCAGCATGTTGCCAGTATATTAAATAGATGAAAAAGGCCACCTCATGTTAACAGTCACTATTTTGGCCATAAGAAGAAATACTACTAATTTTCGAAAAATTTGCCTAATTCAGAGCGACAGTTGAATTATTTTCTCGTCAACAAAATATTCAAATAGCTAAAGCTAAAGAGATATAGATCTTAACGGTGCTTGCTTCCATGTAAGCTTTCCTCGGGGGCTCTTGTTTTGCAACACTCATTTAAACCTATATGTAAATGTTGCAAAATACATTTTCCCCTATTTTTCTCTCTCTCGTGTGAAACGGCTTTCCTGCATGCTAACTTGCATAAATGTTGCAAAACCTAATTCGCATGGGACGACGAAAATAAGACAGTATGTGAGATGTCCTTTTAAAACCCATATGAATATCTGTTACACATCAGAGGCAAATACTCAAGAATTTCTTATACAACAGAAACCAGCCAATCAGGTTTCCACAGAGCTTAGATCCTTTTGCTCTTTTTTTTTATGCCTAAAAGATAATTCCAGGTCCCCTAACGTAAAATGGCCCGATTTTAATTAAGAATTTAGGAAAATTTCATAGCAAAATTCAGGAAAAATTGAGGAATTTAACCACATTTTTAGGAAAAACTTTGTTGACACATACTTTAACTCAGTCGCACGAAATTAACCTTTCTTCCACACTTCTCACTTGACATGTTTAACAAAGATTCACTCTAAAGCCACAGTATTCACAGCAAATACATGATTACAATGGTACGTAAGAAATTTCCATTTTTTAACCTTATACAAACTCTCTACCTACAATTACATCTGTCCTTTAAGTCGTCTGCTACTTTGGCCTATTTTTTTTTTTTTTTTACTTTTGTTATCTGTCTATCAATCTTTACTTTCATTTTTGTTTAAACTTTCCTAACATTCGTTTCTTCCTTGATTCCAGTTTTTTCACATTTCTTTAGCAACTGTCTGTTTTTAATGCTCTTTACTTGAAATTCATATATTAGTTTAGTTATTAACGAATTTTAAATGGGCCGCTCGCAAAGAAAATGTAGGCTCCATGCTTTAGGAATTTAGGCATTTTGTTAGTAGTTACTTTTACGAAAATCGGTAAAATGGATGTATTTTAGGAATTTAACTCTGGGAAGCCTGTTATTCTTATATTTCTTAATTGTCAACCTTGACAAATATGACGATTTTATGTTAAAACCAAAAAAAAAAATTGTGCCGATCGTACGTTTTGTTCCGCAGCACCACAGAGCAATATTTCACAAGCCTTCCAATTTTTCACATGGAGAGGAAGCATCTCATTTCACATTTAGATAGTGGCCACGTTACCACGAGCACGCGATTCTTTCAGTCAGGGGTTAAAATAGAACACAACACTTCCGGCATGTTGATCGTTACTCTAGTCTCATCTGTTACACGTACCCACCCATCGTTTTGTTTAGTGCATAAATCGTCAGCGTACTGGGCTGCTGCTACGTTACACCCTAAAACACAACTTCCAGTAGGAGATGGGAGGAGGGTGGAGAGGGGACTTTTAAAATTCTGCTTCCCGTCTACTCCACCCCCTTCCCCCACCATTCGTTAAAGGCGAAGTTTGCGGAAACAAAAGCGGGCAGAGTTGCCGCTAATTCAGGGCAACTGAAAAAATTCACGGAGAGGTTAAAAAATGTGGTTCACCACGATTAAATTTAATGGGTAAATAAAGGCTACTTACGCTTGCATAAAAAAAAAATTTAAAACACTCCAAAAAACACGCGAATAGTCGAAAACCACTGCAGGCTTCCCACTGAACCACAGGCCTAAAAGTTAAAAAAGTGACCATTTGTTTGAAAAAAATAACTAAAAGTCGTTAAAAAAAAGTGACGGAAAGTGACTGAGTAGGACATTTATTCCCGTTTTGCCGAATATTTTTCCCCCCCAAATTACGCGCCTTGCTCAGGCTGCCGTTAAACATAACGTTAGAAACCGTAACTAATCTCAAATTCCTTTCAATTAGGAATGCAACTAACTTCTAATATCTAATGTCTATAATGCTAAATTTTTTAGAATAATTTGACTTCAGTGAAACGGAATTCGGTGAAACAGGAATTTGCCTTCGCCGAATTTTAGTCAGGGCTTAATTAGTCAGGGCTCAGGGCTCAGGGGTGAATGGGAAGACCACATCACAAAATCACGACACGCCTTAGAAACATGACAAATAACAGATGCTTATTTAGTTGGGCAATTTAAATTTTTTTTGTGCGATCCTATCGTATTAAAAAATGTAGTGATCAGGATTGATCTTTTTGGAACTTATTTTTAATTAGATGTTTTAGCTTTTTTTCCCCCCATTTCTTCCTGCCTTTTATTTTTTACATGTTGTTAGAGCAAGAAAAGAGAACAGAAAACCAAGGTACTAACAAATAAAAAAATACGTGTCCTACCTAATAGCACCATGTGTAAGGGCGTTTGTCCGCCCAAATTGCGCTCGTTAACTTTAGCGCCGTTCGAGCACATCACCTCAATCCACGAGGCGCTGGTCGGCAATGTACACGCCACGTGTAAGCCAATGGTGGGAAACTTCTGCAAGAACAAAAAAAAAATAAGGTTAAATCTACTATTAGTACAACAGTTTTAAAAGTTTGCTTTGCATGTCACTCTTCTCAAAACTCATTTCTAGCGTAATAAATAAAACATTTTTTTCTATTTCTATCGCATTCCACAAGTTCTTTTCTCCAGCCACTCCAAGGCTGCTTGAGGTAAAACCTAGCAAGCTCCTTTCTTAGACGGCCTTGGTGACTGACGTACTGGCCAAGAACTGCACAAAATTTTGCACAGGTATTCGATTCGTCAACAATAAAACTACGAAAAATACCAAAGAATTTATTAGCTAATAAATTAACAGGGTTTGTAGCCAATACCGCACCAGAAACTTTAGACAATAATCGTCGACCAGCCATTTCTGGAGTATCGATACTATCATGAATACATGAAGAATTTGTAGCCGTTGCCTCGACTCCTTCGACCATTGGCCTAGACTCGGACTCCAACTGTCGGCCTCGACTCGGACTCCGACTGTCGGCCTCGACTCGGACTCCGACTGT
>JAHWFP010126870.1:0-15907 GCA_023313725.1 Lithobius niger
CCCTCAAAAATTGGCGCAAAAGTAAGGATGCGGCAATAATATCAAAAATTATTTTGCAAGCTAGCAGCAATAATAAAAATGCTGTTTCGTGTTTTATTTTCAACCAATAATTATTGGTCTTGGTCACCTAAAAGCACAATGTACACAGCATGAATACAAGGAATGATAACAAACAACCAGTAATACAAAAAATGAACCAGGAATACTTACAAAATGGGTAAAATTTAAAATACAAGGATGTTAAAAGGTTGTTAGCACTCAGTGTCCCGCCATCTTGAAATGATGTCACCCAGCCAGGCTACAAAATGTTTACAGGATAACTTGTGGACCAAGTCCACGCATGTCTGGCGTGGCAGGAAAATTCTTAACGGTATTTATGATTCTTGTGTTATTAACAGTAATGGAGCGGGCTTAAAGGCCAAACATAATTTTTTTTTTTTTTTTTTTTCAGAGTATTGCTGGTATTGCTAACATTTATGATGTGCTGAGAAGCCAGAGCATGTTTGGAGACCTCATGGGCCTTGCTAACGTTTTAACATCCTTGTATATTTAAATTTTGTCGATTTTGTAAGTATTGCTGGTTTATTTGTTGTATTGCTTGTTGTTTGTTATCTATCAATTCCTTGTATTCATGCTGTGAAAGCATGCGGCACTACTGTAGCCTTCACGTGTGATGTTGTTTGTGTTGCGAACCCGTAATTATTTACGTACTTGAGAACGTCAAAAAAAGAATAACTGGCGAAGCTTAAAAACATAATCGTCTGTTAGGGAGTGGTTCATTTTAGACGTGTAGCTTGGTTCCGATGTGTTAGTCGTTTCTTCATGGCTTCGAGACTAAGCACCTACCCATTCGGCTGTGTTTTCTCATTTTGCTCGGGTTCCCAGGAAGCCCTCTCAAAGCTCTCTTTTCACGTTTGGACTTAGAACAATGATCTTCGTACTTAGCGAATTCCACCCCTCTCCCCCTCGCCCCCGACTTACTCACTGTTTCCTTTTGCGGGGGGTTGACCCTCCTGAATGTTCTTGGTGTCGACGGCCACTTACGGTCCGGCACTTACTTGTTGATTGTCGCCATCTTGATGGTGTTCGTCGTCGGTTCCATCTTCCGCATCACATTGCGCGTCAGTTGGGCGATAAGTCTGTCCTCCTGTCCGGTGTTTTTCAATTTTTGCAGGAGGTACAGATGTATGACAAGATTTAGATTAGGAGTTTGAATAACATCTCTGTAATGTGTGGTGCAGTGGCAACCCGGACCACGGCGCTGTGACTGAGGTTGGCGCTAATGACCAAGTTGTCGACGTCCCATTAAGCTTCAATCCCCCCCCCTCCCCCTCGCATTGTGGACACGTCCAATTGACGTCACAGAACGTCAGGCAAGATGGCTGCCGCCTTGGGCGTTCGTGTGTTTCAATTAGGACGATATATGGTAAACCGCGTTTACCGGCCAATTCACAATTTAAGGCGTAGCCAGCTATGATACTTCCGCTCTGAGATTATGGGATGGCAGCCGCCATTCAGATTGAACATGGTGTGCAAATTTAGTCACAGTAACTAAAAAATGTTGGAGAAACTTAAGTCCGACGAGTATAGGGTAACGCTCGCACAGTTACAGTGAAACTATGAAACTGTTTGCAAAATTTATCGTAGCACAAGCAATATTTTGAACTAATTTTCCCGTAGCTGTGTGATTTTATAAATTGATGTTTGCATCGTTTTTAAGATATATATAGCGTTTTCACATTTGTGGCAAACTGTGCAATACATATGCGTTTGCTTTCGTCGCACACCACAGGAGGGATTACGACAGGAATGAGAAATTCGTGACTCTCATTCAGGCGAGAGCTGAGCCGAGAACCGTGTGCACCATAAGCCCGCCATGTTTTATCTGTTTTTAAAACTGTTGTTTTAATATGAAATTTCTATTATACTCTTTCTTTATACGGCGTGGCAACAATTTTGCAAATTAAATAAATAAATAAATAGAATGTAGAATTGGCCTCTCGCGAATCTCATTCAGACGAGAACCGGAAGTTAGCTGGCGCCATTTTGGGGTTACCGGCGTCGTCGGCCATGCGCTGAAGGATTGCAGGTTGCTAAAGTTTGGAAAACAATGTTTCTGGTACAGTTGCGACCCCCTGGTTTCCAAGGGCTCTGCGTGATACTTTGTAACGCTTTATTTTTATATCTAGTTAATTTATTATTGTGTGTGCGGCGTATCTTGAGTCCTGGGAGTATTTTATGAGCGACTACGTCTTCCTGGAGGGGGCGGCTTTAACCGACGGCCGGCATTGTTTTTGTAACCATCTTGGATATCAACAAGGCACTCTGCTGCCAAAAACGTACAATCGATTATCTGTGTTCGTTTGCGGCGAACTCAAGATAGGCCGCGCACACTTTAACGTACTATTTTTATCCTGTGCGAGGAACTGCTATGAAGACCAAATTTTAACCTTTCCTTTAAAGCTAGCACGTAATCCCTAGTTGTCACTTGATAAAACACAGAAAAGAATAAAGAAAGATGACGAAAAATGTCGTAGAAAAATGCACCCTTCTTATTAACGCAATATGAAACTTTTGCACATTTAAAAATTTGGCTAATGAGAGGTTTAAAACAAAACTACATTTTTGTTACGCTTAAAGCTGAACCGATTTCGAGTCACGCATGAACGCACATTAAAAAAAATTATAAATGGCCGTGTCATTCAACTGGGAGTTGTTTACACGCTAAACTTGCCTCGTAGCTGCTTTGTTATGCAAATTTGGCTGTGTGTGTGTGTGTGTGTGTGTGTGCATCAAAAGTCTTTGACGTTCTCATTAAAAATGAATTTTACCACAAGCTGACGCCAGCTAGCTAAGGCAGGTAGGCTAGCATCAGTGCATACGATGCTAGTTTTTTTTATTGTTTTTCGTTTTTTTTTTTTTTAAACAGCCTAAATCACGTTAAATTCAGTCCTCAAGATTAAGACGAAACCACGTGTCGGAAACGACACTTTCTTTCCGTACTAACTGGAGTGGCAGGTGGGAATAAATTTCCAAGTTCCCTGTAATTTCCTCCTCACTCCTGAAGATTCCTTTTTAAACTCTCACAACATTGGATCGAGTCCCGACTACTTAACTATGACCGAGGGTACACGGAGGTTTTTTACGTCGCTTTATCTTCACTGAAGTGGTAGTTGTGTCCAGGCTACGCCTGGGGCACCTGGGACGGTGAACTCCCGTTTCGCCAAATCCCGTTTCGCCAAAAAGAAAGCAGATTAACTGCGTAACCCTCAGGGGCCAATCCCGTTTCGCCAATTTTCGTTTCGCCAAAACGGATTTCACAAAATTTTACGTATACACGAAATTTAATACCTTATTTCTATGTATTGGGGCTTTAAACATTTAACAGAGACAAGCAGTGGCAAAATAAGACCAACTGATTTATTAGCGTTTTGAAAACTGGCAATACAGACGGAAAAACGTGTGCTTTAAATATAATTGTTTAGAATGCTTGGTCGTCACTACGTCAATGCCAAGGTTCTCTAATTAAGACTAATTAGTTATACGCGTGATGGTTACCCTTTCCTAAACGGGAATTCCTGTTTTGCATAATTCCGTTTTGCAAGGTAGAAACAAAACATTCTTCAAAAATGTAACATTGCAGAAGTTAAAGAGGCATGCCTAATTGGAAACAATTTGTGATTAGTTGCGGTTTCTGGTGTTATGGTGTTTAGCCGCAGTGAGCGCGGCAGCACGAGCAAGGTACGTAATTTAAAACAAATTGTTCTGCAAAATGGATTCTGAAAAATGGGTGTTTGTCTATAAATGTCTGACCATTATCATGTGTCTAAAGTGAGTAACAAGTTTAGTTGCTGCAGGGAGTTTGACTGGGCGGATATGTTGATGTAGTAAGCAAACGATGGAGATAGGTTGAAAGTTATTTTTAAAAGATTCATTGCTTACCGATGTTTTAATGGTCAGTAACTTAGATGTTGCACTTTCCTGCCACGACATAAATCTCTGCTTTAAACTAATGTGATGTGGGTGAATAGTGGTGAATTGTTTGGGGCGTGATGTGGCAATTGGGGACAATTGGAGGAAATTGGGGACAATTGGAGGAAATCGGGGAATAAACGGTGAATGATAGAAAATAACAACTTACGATGGCTGCAGTCAGATTGGAATGAAGGAGGGCTTGGAATTACATTGTTACCTAACAGAGAAGCTATTACAATTGTCAGCTAGGCAATGCACGAGTTTACATTGTTGTTGCAACAGAATTGGAATACATATTGTTACTAGATAATACATTTGTTTTGACAACAGTGAAATGCGTGGAACGAAGGCACATTGAGAGATAGGTCACACTTGTAGGGCCAATTGTGGTGCAGTTGCAATTAGCAACAACACGAGAGCGTTCAACATTGACGAATCTACGGGCTTAAGCTGAGACCAATCTCTATATTGCTTCAAGCCAATGCCGACTAGCGTAGAAATTGTGGTTTTTGCCTCCCGGTTCCATGCCAGCAAATGTACTTGTGGGAATGTAAAGCCTCTTAGCGTTGCTTTGAGGACCATACTTTCATAATTTTCTAACGACAGTCATCCAATGGGAAGCCAGTGTTATTGTTGTGATACGTTAGGCCATTTCAGTTGCTGTGATTCGCATTTTACCAGGCGTGGTACGGAATTTGACCAGGAAAAGACTTTCATAACGTTGTTTTATTATTTTTGTTCACAAAAAAAAAAATATTTTATAGTTTTTTTAATGTTTTTTTTGAAGGTGTTTTCCGTTTCCTTGTACGAGCACTTATTGTTGGGAGAGGGTCGGATGGGGTAACGAATCGGGAGAAAAACTGATAAGACAAAACAAAACAAAACAAAAAACAATTGAAATTAAAATTAGCATTTTTGTTATAAATATGGCAATACCTTTCTTTTATAGTTCACTCAACTTTACAAATGCCTAACAAACACTAAAGTACACAACTAATGACGGCTGTGTCAGTTTTTTGTCACATGAAGTGTGAGGGGGGGTTGAGCTTAATGGCGCATCGACAGCTAGGTCATTATACGCCAACCTCAGTCACAGTGCTGTGGCCCGGAATGGCCACTGCCCCACACCAAATCTAAATCTATATCTTAGGGTTATTCTGCATCGTTTTAGTGCTACTAGACGATGGATTTGGAATTAAGGTCGAATGGCGTCTCATTTCTGGTTAAGTTTGAAGAGAACGGACACAAAACGAAACGAACGTCCATGCTGGAAATCAGTTACCATCTGGAGTTTATTTCAAACTTTATGGTTCGATGAAAGGAAGTCAAGAAGGCTTTCCACGATTTACAGCAATTTCGGTGGTTGATGTTCAAGAATGTTTACCTAAAAACCTCTTTGGCTTTTCTCCGGTATAGTCCTAAATTTAAAAGCCGGACCTATATAAGACCATAAGAGCTGCCCCTAACTCGGTTCACGTTGGTCGAGTAAAAGTAGAGAAGAGAAGAAAACCAAAGGCAAGCCTACCACGAGAATTTAGATTCACGCATGCGTGGGAAGCCTTACACGCAATTTATATTGAATCTTTTACATTGCATAACAAATTCTTACATAACGAAAGAGGCCACAATATAGGGCAGTGACACGACGTAGTATTATTGTATATAACTCTATGGTGGAGCCAGTAACTGGGTTAGCTGCAAGGAGCACTGGAGGGAAAAGGGAAGATCGTCTTATCGAAGACAATGCTATTAGACTGGATTTCTTAAGCCTATTACGAGCGATTTTTGTTGCTGGAGAAAACAACGTTCTTTTAAGCCTAGAAATCCGCTCTCAAAGCACTATCTTGACTAGAAGCGACGTTGTTTTCCGTTACATTTTAATCTAGTGCACCTTGTAGCTATTACCACCAAATGGTGTCTCGTAGCCAAAATGACGTCACATGACGCTGCTCTATTCCACTGTCCGCCACCAGGGGCCCACTGCAACGGGAAATGCTAGTAAACGAACTTGAGGGCAGAAGGACATCAGACGCAAAACAAGATTAAGGGTTTAAGTTGATGAACGCCAGAGCGATGGGGATGAAAATATGAGGGTCCCGTGTCTCAACGAACCAAGGCCCATCGTGCAACGGCGTCAGGAGGAAAGCTCTTCTGCCCAAGGCCAACATGCAAACAGAGGACTGACAACTTCCGTCACTCTAGCATGAAGTGTCCATCCGTTTTAAAAATTGTTATTTTTGTCGCTAAAGTGTTCGTCCTATATAAGTGTCCGTTGCGGACATGCCCGTGAAGCTTAAAGGTTTATTAATTAGAAGCCGCCATGCTAAGCACATTCTGTCACCCTATTTTAATGATGCGTGGTTGTTAAGTAGCCTGTTTTGTGTATAGATTGGCGTTTTGTTGGCCTTTTTCAGCCTTGTAAATGGCGATACCGATTTGATTCCTGTATAGTCCCGTCCCGTATTTGATGAAAGTTGGATCAGTCTGTCTGATTCATTTAGGTTTAGTTTTTAAGTACGAAACGTACTGAAACTAGCTTTCAAGCGTTAAATAACGTTCATTGTCCGCGAAACCTGAGTCTTGTCTGCCGTGCAATCTGACAGGGCTGCTAAAAAAAAATAATAAAGTGGTTCTAAGGAGTGGTAATAACAAAAACTGACACGAGCTTGTTATTCGTGAAAAGGCGATGGCTTTTTTTTTTTACCAAACAAAACAATCCAGTAGCTTATGTTTTCTTGAGGCGTACAACATGTACAGGGTGGTGCATAACCTTTGTCCAGGGGGCGGGAACCATATTGAAAAACAAAGTATGAATGCAACCAGTGGCGTAACTAGGGTTTTGTACTGAGGGGGCAACACTAAGCATTTAGCCGAATGGTGTGGAGGTAGAACCGAATAAGAGCCCCGGAAGCTGATGCATTATTGCTATTTTCGGCATTTTCTGGCCTTGTAAAGTGCCGTTGGAACCATTTTTATAAAACCAGTTTTGCTGACTGCATTATACGCATGGAAAATTTTTTTCAATGTAAATCTTTCAGTTTTTCATACTAGATATTCATTTTTAAATCGCTGATACTTTGTTATAAATGTTGGGAATTTTAACCAAAATATTGCGTAAGTAATTCTTACTGTTTATCTTTACTGATTTTCGTATTTCTCCATTTGTTACCTGGTTACTTTAGTGACTTAAAGGAGAAACAGTAAAAGTATAAATTAGCTAACATGAAAGTTGCGTGTCTGATCTCAAAATGCACCCATCTGACGGTAAATAATTTTTCAGCTGTGGAAAAAGTGACTTGGCCGATTTGCCGAATAAGCTTTCAAAATCTCACAGAGGGGACGAATCACCCCTTTTCGCCCCCCCCCCCCCCCCCCCTACGCCACTGAATGCAACGATTGTATTTAGCTTCAATAATGAATTCTACACCCAAAAATAACTAGTGTGAGGTGTGTCCGACATTGGCTGCCCTTACGGCACCCAATCTTTTCGGATAAGAACGTAATAGATGCTCCAAAAGAACTGTATGCGTTTGCTCCTATTCGATCCATAAAACATTGGTCTTCAGTGTCATTCAGTACGTTATCTATGGTTTATTTACTGCAAAAGAATGGGAAAAGAATACATTAATAGAAAATAGTGTCAGTTGCAAGATACAGCCAACCTCCTTTTCTACAGACCCCTGGACAAAGGGTTATGCACCACCCTGTATGTTTTAATGCTTGGATCGGCGTGCAAAAGTAGCACATTTTGATAAAAGTCATTATTCAGATTCAATTTTTTGTTTGTGACGTCATACCTCTGAACGTCCCTTAAAGCGGATTCCCATACTCACGTTTACGCTTACGTTTACGTAGGGTCGATGTCATGGAAACCATGCCCTCCAGGCTTCGCAGAGAGCAAATTATTAATGAGCCGTGCGCTCAGACTCGCGTTGGCCAATTACAAAGAGGGATGGATGCACGTGACGCTCTACCATAATGGCGCCTGGTGTTCGTTCGGCGGTATGTGCCGATCACAGTGAATAATGTGTGTGTTCTTGTATTCAGGACGCATTATCGAGCCACAAATACGTCGACGTGATGCAAAATTATAACATAAGGCGATAACATGGGTTTCAAACTACGCGGACAAGAGTTAAACTTTAAGTTTTAGACATTTTAGCTGGTGATTGCCGGCCGATCGCTTGCCAACGGCCTTGCTCGATCGTTGGATACGCATTTGTTTACCCGGTTCGGCCGCTAATTTGTCTCTCATTCCTCGATTGTTTATTTCTTTGAAGACGGTTGCTTGCCAGCTCTTTGTTTAAATGCACAATAGCCTTTTTTGATTACAATAATCAATATGCTCGATTTTAGTTATTGTGTGGGCTCGTTTGTTGCTGGACCATGTTCTATACGCTATTGGCTGATGTTGTTGCGTCGACGCAAGGATCAACGCTGAAGTGGGAATGACTGCCTACGTACAGTACGTAAACATAAACATAAGCATAAACGTATACCCTCATGTGGGTAGAGATCTGTAGATTCATTTCGAGGCGATCATGTGAATCGATCCAGAAAGTGGTTGGTGAACGCACTGATGCGTGATCGAAATTTTTTTTACATTTGTTATATATAACGTTTCATGCGCTAAGCAAAAACCCATGCGTGCGCTCCTGAGAACCACTTAATTAACGTTTAGCGGCCTATTAAGAAAGTTGACGCACGTATGATATTTATTTAGCTCAAACTACTTAATCAGTTGAAAGCTTATTCTTGGGCCACAGGAGCTCGTGTGTAGTTTGGGAGCAGACAAAGCAAAGCAAATAGCGTGCCGTTGTCATGGAAACCAAATTTTGGCTACAAAAAAAAAAAGTAGTAAAAACGAGATGTGAAATATGAAAATATTGATTAAATTGATGAGAAAACAACGTAAATCAATTCTCAAAGAAAAACACTGGAAAATTAATACAAACATGCTTTTAGGCAAATAGCAAGCAATAAACAAACACTAAATCAAACCCCCCCCCCCCAAATAAAATTTGCTGGCATTGGTGAAAAGGTACGCGAAATAAAACGAAACGTTCAGCTCACAATTTTGAAGATGTTTCCCAAGCTAACTTTGTTTATCCTAATCAGCCACCCAAATAGATGTTTCTGAAACGTGTGCAAGTTATAAGATTTTTTTAATTTAATAGGTAAGTTGTTTTGAAATTTGCTACCAAGGTAGAAGTTGGATTTGTGTAGTCGTTTTTTTGAATTTTTTTTTTTTGGAGGGGGGGGAGGTGTAACCTAAAAAAGTTATAAATTCCTAGTTTGCTAATTCGCGACAAGGCATGTCGAAAAGTTTGCTCAGTTTTTTTTTATTTTATTTTATTTAACAGCGTTGTTTGTGGGCTGTCACCTCCAATTTCGGAGAATCCCTTTTCGCAGAATTCAGTTTTTCTTTAAAAATATCTATTTTCGCAGAACTAAAAGTTTTCTGCGAAATGGAAATTCCAAACATGCAGAAATTATGTCCATTTTTACATAATGAAATTTGTAAAAGAGAAATATATACCTGCTACCCTTTCATGAGCTGCAATGGACATGACCCAGTTTACAAGGGGATGGGGAGGGGGGAAGGCGTTTCGCGCGCAATTATATACATTGGATTTCTACTTCTGAGCCAAAACTGCTAAACCTAATTTAACGATATTAGCGGCAGGAAATGTCTATTCTTCAGATCGAAAATCGAGTGTAGGTATTTTGGAATAATTTTATATCTCAGGAGCAAAATCTTGCAACTCCATGTACAGCTAGTCACCTTCAATTTCGGAGAATTCGTTTTGGCAGAATTCAATTTTGCATTAAAAAATGTCCGTTGTCGCAGAACTAAACTTTTCTGCGAAAACGGATGTGCGAAAATGGAATTCCAAACTTGCATAAATTATGTCCATTTTTACATAATCAAATTTGCAGAAATTAAGGAAATTTTTTTCACCGCCATTTTGATGGTGCAGGGCGTCGCCACCATCTCATGTGACTTGGCGCATCAATTAGTTCTGTCCTCCTTCCTGTTTATGTTTTTTTTTTTTTTTAATTTTTGAAAGATGTACAGGTGCGTGATAATATCTCCACCCGGGGTTGTTTAACATACCCACAATGCGCGGCACAATAATCACTGGTCCACTGCACTGTGACTGAAGTTGGCGTTAATAATCTAGCTCTCGCCGTGCCATAAAGCCTAATTCCCCCGTAGGGATTCGAGCGTCATCCGGCTAACTTCCGATTCTGCCACCAGTCGTGCTGCAAGCGCACTGTAAAAATGCAGAGCTTTTGCATGCGGATTGAACAGTGGAAGGTACTCTTGACACATGATATACGGATTTTAAACTTACAATTCTATATTGCCGCGATTTTGAAGTTTAGCAATATTTGTTTGAGCCTACTTCTTTGTCCACTAGTCGAAGCAAACGAGACCCATAATATGTGCAGTGGTCGAAAATAATATATAGGTTGGTTTGAATGTTTTGTGGAGCAATGTTCATTAGGGAGGGGGGGGATGAGGCTTAATGGTTCATTAGGATGCATGTTGATTAATGATTATACTCAAATCTCACCCCCACAAAGTAATACGTCCTGTTGACCTTAGCAGTTGGAGAGGAGGTTTATCCGAAAGTTAGTTCTTGCTTTCACAATTAGAGTCGCTAATTACTGACGCTCTTAAAAAAATTATTACAAAATTGTAGGCCAACGTTTTTCTGTCTCAATCAATATGTTTTACCTTGTCATCCATGGTACACGTTTACGTTGGTAGGTTACTATTTTGTGTTTTACTTCAATAGTTATCTACCCCAAAACGAAACTTGTTAAGGATTCCCGCCAAGCTTTTCGGCCGTGTTGAAGCCGTGATATCAAACGCCAAGCTCTTTCGCCAAGCTAATCCCACCAAGTAATAGTTCGAAGGTCAAGTGAAACATATGAAAATTGCTTACTGCGCAATTTTCAATTATTTCATTTAACGTTCGAAGTATTAGTCGGTGGGATGAGCTTGACGAAAGAGCTTGGCGTTTGATATCATGACTTCACACGGCAGAAAAGCTTGGCGGTTAACAAGTTTTGTTTTGGGGTGTATATCAGATATTTTTGGTCCAAATTGATGAAATCCATTTTATTTCTTAGTAATTATGAGATAGAAACACCAATCTATTCTTGTAGCTAATTTTTTTTTCTTTTTTTTGGCTTTCGATACATTTTGAGGATAGCAGCCACCTTTTTTTTTATATGATTAGTATTTTTATTAATACTGCAGACGCACGAATTGTTATTTATCCTCCGATAGCTGAAAACAGCCAAACTATACCTTAGCTGTAACGACACAACATGTTTAGTGGTCGCCATGCTCATATATATATTGTCTGGATATTATCATTTATCTATGGAGGCGACACACTAGCGTGTGTTTTGATATTTTTTGTTCTATGTTTGACTTTGGGTTGACTTTGTTACCTTTGTTGAATTCATTTTTATTTACTATGATGTCACGAACGGGCATCAAACTCTTGTGGGGTGTGTAGGGTACTTACTGCAGCACTATTTTAATAGTGTTTACATTAAAAATAAACTCGCTCACTGTATTTTTTTTGTATGAAGTACGTACTTTTCAAGGCGATGCATGAATTTCTTTCTCTCTTAGCTCCTGTAATGTATACCTAGACACAAAACTTTAAAGTAATCTAGCAGAGCACGCGACGTCTGTATTTCGAGTCAAATTTGTTTATTTCTTCTGGCATTTCCACTGGAACAAAACCGCAGCTCGAGGCAAATCTCTTAAAATTTTCATATTTTCATCTTCCTAAGTGTAGACTCGCCTGTCCCTTGCTAAGTCCGTTTTGATCGTCCCAACGTTAGAGACAAGTTAAAAAAAAAAATGGTTTTTCCAAGGACTGACGGTCGCACACTAAAAATAAAGAAGGAAAAGAGGCAACGCACAGAACATTAGGATTAAAAAAAAAATATCCGCCCAAAAACATGAGAAAATAAAATTTACTTCGTGCCTGAAGACGCTTCAAACCGTGTGCCTCATTCATCTTCCGTCTGGAATTGTCCAGTGTTGGGGTATCCCATCTGATTTATGTCCTAAATTGTACGAAACCGTATTCAAATGTACAGAAAGAACTCCAATTTTTGTTACTTTCAGTCAACTTATTCTCAATCGTTGCTAATGTCACAACGCTAATGTCACAAGCTAATGTCACAAAACTGGTCAACTCCTAACTCACCCAGGTCCGTAGTTATAGGAGCTTACTCTTGGCACATTCTTTCGAATTGTACCCACTTTTATTTTATTTTATTTTAATTTTAGTATGGGACCTTACATCTTTAGTACTCGTAAGGTTTATAACCATAACCCATCTGCTCATGACCCATTTTATTCATTTTAAATTTTTAAGTTGTTTGACATGTTTAAAACCCCTCACTTGAAAACGGTTCCGAGCTGGGAACCGAAGCGTCGTGATTTCGTCTTTCACCGGCACTTGATGGCTATTCTGTTTATATCTTTAAGTACTAAAAAGCACTTTAGTAATTAAAAATAAATAGACATAAATCGCTGGAAATAGTATTAAGGAAATTGGAAATTGGCCAACAGCGAAAATTATACACTATAAAATAACGTAGTTCAGTAAGCCACTTTATGCACTTACGTTTCGTCGGAGTGCCATGACCCGAATTCGAACCGGCTACCCAGTTCGCCCCAGATCACTTTCATAGCGCCTTAATCGCTATGGCCACATCCTCCACTGGCGTAAAGATAACTCACTGAACCCGTTATTAAGGTCACAACCGTGACCGACGAAACGTCAGTGCATAAAGGTGGCTTACTGAACTACGTTATTTCTAGTGTATAATTTTCGCTGTTGGCTAATTTCCAATTTTCCTTAATATTATTTCTAGCGATTTATGTCTATTTATTTTTAATTACTAAGGTGCTTTTAAGATTTCTGCTTTTTACAAAAATGATCTGCTCCTAGTGAAAGATATCCCACCAGAAACACACCCGATTGTAGCTATCTTTAAACAATTTGTAATGGTTCAACTGCCAACTTGCGCTTCAAGATAACCTGGACATTCAATGCTGCGTCCTTGAATATTGAAACAATTAACCTTGAGCCGGGCTGAAAGGCATTGTGCCGTTGTTTAGGCAATTTATCCGCATTCAATCGAGTTTACAACTAGGGCTCCATCTGCTACACTGTCGACAATGTGGAGCGAAGCGATTGCTAACAACTCGTGGTGCATTTTGGTGATAGCGTTAAATTTTCTTTGCTAAAACCACCTGTGGATGTAAACGCTATCATTGTACAAAATATGGTTTAAATTGGTGCAGTGGTTATTTCGTGATGCGGATACTATGGTTGTATTGGCGCGGATTCATAAACGGAGCTCCGTTCCAACATGCGGCCTCTTAGTCGCCCGCGATTTGGAATTAATGTGTGTCTGGGGCCGATGGCTTTGTCCTCGTGCTTCGGAAACTAGTGGTGAGCAAATAGGTGAGCAGCTAACACCACCTGTGCATTGTGTCGCCTTCATTATTCTTCAACAACACGTCCGATTTTTAATTTTCTTTGCTAAAACCACCTCTGGACGTCATGCTACTAATGTACTAGTAAAACTCTTTCATTGTTGGACCATTGTTGCAGCAGTGGATTTATATCATGAAGACAGCTGCAACAATGCTGCAACAATGAAACCGTTGTCTTACCACTAGTAAGAACCACGGCTAGGCGTGGGTTTCTTACTTACGTAAATAAGAAAACGAAGGTCTTTGGTTCTTACTTAAGTAGTAAAAATACAATCGCTGTCCATATTTACGTATCCCAAATCGTTTCGAAAGTATCATGAAACTATTTCACACTTTAAATTAACAACTATTAATTTTTAAAATAAGAAAAAAAATTCTAGGAATAACAAACGAAGGCCTTTGGTTCTTACGTATGAAAGTAAATCTAACCTACTGCTGCTATCAATGTTTGCGTATCAATGTTTGCGTATCAATATTTACGTGTCAGTGTTTCCGAAATTATAAATTTATTACAGCTGAAAAAAGACACAAAGGAAAGAGTTAAAATTGATTAAAATGGCATTTATTTGCAGTTATTTGAGTTTTAAAAACGGGAGTTGGAGCTAAGAACATTCCCGACAACAATGGCTCGTTATGCTATCACAATAATGGCTCGGTTACTAACAATGCAAATTTTTGTTGTACAAATATGTTCGACGATGGTTCGGCAACAATGCACTAACACTGTCGCTTTATTGCAACAATGGCTCACTCATTAAAGATCCAACTCGTCGTTGTACAAATATGTTAGACGATGGCGTTCGGCAACAATGCGGTAAGACTTTCGCTTTATTGCCCTCGTGGCTTCGCCACTCGGGTAAGCAGCAAAAGTCTTACCTTATTGTTGCCGAACGCTATCGTCTAACTGATACAAAATCTGGTTTAATTTGATTCAGTGGTTATTTCGTGATGCGGATACCACGGTTGTATTGGAGTGGAGTCATGAGTGGATTCTCTGCGCCAATCAACGATTATCAAATTGCAAACGTCACGCATGAAATGAACATCTACGTTTTATGCGTGAAGTTAACTATACGTGAACAGAACTTAACTACTAAATTGAGGCAAATGATGCCTAGTTTCCTTGCAATTCAAAATAGCTTAGGATTAAAATTTAAAGGCTTCTGTATACTACGCTTACTAGCTTGGATTATTTTTCTTTACGATATAGCATTGAGGTTTATGGTCATGCTAAAAACACTTGAATGGATATGCTGCAAAAAGCTACAAAATAAAATAATTAAAATTTTATTTAAGAAATAAAGCCTTGATACTAAAAGAATTTTGAATATTAGGCAACTATTGTGAGCGCGGCGTATCTTGAGTCCTTCTGGTATTTTATGAGCGGCTACGTCTTCCTGGAGGGGGCGGCTTTAATCGACGGCCGCCATTGTTTTTGTAACTACTTTCGATATCAACAAGGCACTCTGCTACCAAAAACATACAATCTATTATTTGTGTTCATTCTGGGGCGAACTCAAGATAGGCTGCTGACACTTTACGCGACTATGTCACCACGTGTGAAAATTCCTTTAACGCTGAATTTAAAGAAGTAAGTGGAAAAAAAATTATTAAGGAAAACTACTTACATATACAATGTACCTCAGGTTTTGAATGATTATGGAAAAAACGCAGAGTTTACACAATTTCTAATTAGTATTGTAATTAGTATCCCAGACGATTTAATGAATCAGTTTAGCATTGGAAACGTTAAGAAATTAATAATAATCGTTCAGCATCGTTTAAACAACTCTTTGTCGCTGACTAATATTGTGGTGTGGCAAATTTAAGTTTCAAAGGTTGTGGGTTCAATTCCCCGCTTAGTCGGTCTGCCATTTAAGCCCAAAAAGAAACGTATATAGGTTTGCATCTGTATATGGAAAGAATTTATGCCAGATAGATCTCCAAATCCAAATTGTAAGATACTTGCCTAAAAAATTATAAAGTATGAGAGATGCTAAAACAGCTTAACAAAATTACCCGCTTGACAAATTTCAGTGTTTACGCATGCGTAGTGGTTCCTATTGTGTGCACGGCGTATCTTGAGTCCTGCAAGTATTTTATGAGCAGCTACGTCTTCCTGGAGGGGGCGACTTTAGTCGATGGCCGCCATTGTTTTTGTAACCATCTTGGATATCAACAAGGCACTCAGCTACCAAAAACGTACAATCGATTATCTGTGTTCGTTCCGCGGCGAACTCAAGATAGGCCGCGGACACTATATACGGGGAGTATCACGAAACCCCTTACGCGGCCATAACTCGAAAAGAGAGTGTCGGACGACTCATCAACACTGGTCATGTAACTTTGTTATTTTAAAGCTCTTAGCATCCGCACAATAAATTACGA
>JAHWFP010126894.1:0-25100 GCA_023313725.1 Lithobius niger
GGTAGTTCGTGAGGAAGCAAGGAAGAGGAATATTCAGGATGTGGACTTACATTTACATGGTGTGGTGGACGACGGCATGCAGGATGTTAAAGTGCTTAACCCTAAAGGCATTGCAATGGAGACGACCAGCAACATTGACGTTATGAACAATGGTGAGGTCACAAACAATGTCACAGAGATGATTGTTGATCCAAATGGTGCGGCTGATGAAGTGGAGGGAAATGAAGTGGTTCGTAGTTCGGATCATAATTACTTTAGTGATGAAGAATCAAAACGCAGCATAGAGTGGCTGAAGAAGTTGTACCGTGGAGGATTGTCGAATATTAAGATGGCGAATTCAGTGGTGGTGTTAGCTACGCAGGAAGGACGTCCTTACTTGTTGCCGCATCTGAGAGATGCTATTGCTAAATATGTGGCCTTGAGTGACGTCGAGGCAGTTTGTCCTCTGCGAGTAAACAATGCGTATCAGGTAGTACTCAAGACATTGGCTGCTAAACAAGCTTTGAAGAGTGCCAGGAATTTTGTTGTTAATGGCTTTCGGGCCATGGTCCACGATCTCCATGTTAATGTTGTGCAAATGAGGATCCATTGGCTGCCGTATGAGGTGTCGGAGCGTGATATCGGGGCAGCTCTGTTGAAGTATGGCACCCTGCAGTCGTTCAACCACGAACGCAGTTCCATAGCTGGTATGGCACACTGTTTCTCGGGTGTAAGGCAGGCATCGCTGCATCTGCGGGACAGTGTCACTCTTGACGATCTTCCGGATGTTGTGCATGTGCGCGGTATTCCAGCTCTCCTTGTTGTTTCCGGTAGACCACCTCGTTGTTTAAGATGCCATTTTGTTGGTCACGTTCGTAGTTTTTGCACGAGTCTTTATTGCCGTGAATGCGACAGATACTCTGAACGCAACAGTCCTTGTGATCACATAAAGTCTTATGCGTCGGTGCTGCGTGTGCGTGATGATATTGTGAAGTGCGCGCCTGTGCCAACAACGGTGCCAGTTGAATCTACTGCGTCTGGGCCAATGGTGGAGAAATGTAGCATTACAGTGAAGCAATGTAGTGTGTCTGTTGGTGCACCATGTGGTGCACCTCGTGGTGTGCCAGTTTGCAGTGTGGAAGGGTCTTCTGCGATGACTAGTGTCGCACAGCCAATTGTTTCTGGGTCACCAACAACAGAGGCGTGTACTACAGCGGACCCGGATGATGCGCCGGTTGGTGCACCCGATGGTGCACCAAGTAGAGCACCGATATGTAGTGGGGAAGTGGTGCAAGAGTTGGCGTTTATGAGTGCTCTGGCGGAAGGATTTGGGGAGTCCGTGAGTGTTGGTGATCAACAGTTGCTCTCACAGGGTGAGGAATACAGTTTTCAGCGCAGGAAAAGGCGTCGTATGAAAGAAGATAGAGCAAATTGGTTGGTAGCCACTAGAAACAAGTATCAGCTTCTGGAGACGGTTGTTGAATCTGATGGAGAACTGGTTGGGGGCCCTGTTCAAGTAGAGCCAGTGCATGATGATGCAAGGGCTGGTACTAGTGTGTGTTGTGGAGAGAATTCGAGGGTGGGCAGTCCTTGTCCTGGGGTTGAGTTTGAAGTTGATGTGGTTGTTGGTGTAGGTGATTCAGTGTCAGAAGCAGGTGTGCCCACCAGCAGTGTCAGCTTGTGTGAACCAAGGAGCACAGAGCCATCTGCCGATGTGAGAGTTAATGTGCAGGAAGATGTGTGTAGTGGTATTGACGAGTAAGCACTTTCCTGGTCTCTTCAAATATTTGCTGGGGTGTAGTGCAGTGTATTCAGTCAGCTAAACAATCACATTTATGTTGTTGCAGCATGTGTGAGGATGTGTGCTTGTGTGTGTGTGTGGGTGTTTCACTTTCCTCTTCACAGAGTTAACAATATGCTCGTGGAATGTGCACGGTGCAGCAAGCAAACTAGACGAAATTGAAAATTTGTGTACTTTGACTGATGTGTTAGGTTTGCTTGAAACTAAGCTTCCGATTGGTATGGCTCCAGTCGTTCCGGGCTTCAGCTGTGTTGCAGGCCCAGGCCATTCCAGTGTTAGGGTGTTGCTCAGGGATACGGTACCTTTCACACTGCCGGAACTTCCCTATTGTCCTAATGTTGATGCATGTGTGTTAGCGGTATGGTGGAGGGGTATTTGGCTGACGTTGGGCTTTGTTCATCTGCGTGGGCCTCTCTCAAGGCTTCATTGGGTGCAGTGGGTGGAGGCGCTTCCCAGGCCTCTGGTGCTGGGAGGCGACTTCAATGCTCACCATTACTCTTGGGGAAGTTCCCGATGTGATGGTAGGGGTACCATGATCGCGAGTACTGTAAACGCTTTGGGTTTAGAGGTTGTCCAAAATGGTACGCCAACCTTTGTTAGGTGTTGGGGTGGTGTGATTCAGGAATCGATTTTAGATATGTTTCTGTGTTCCCCGGAAATTGCTTGCTGCTTCTCCTTTGAAGTTTCGCAAGACTTGAGAGGCAGTGACCACTTTCCGGTGGTACTGCGGCAGTATGGTAGACGGTGTGAGGGGGCTGCAAGGAGGGTTAGAGGCCCTGTTGTCAGTTCTGGAGAGTTTAGTGAATGTGTCAAAAAGTGGTTTAGTGTAAAGAGAAAAAACGGCCGCAAGCGCAGTGTTGACAATCGAGGCAAACCAGTTTGGTGGACCAATGTGTGTGATAAGGCTGTTTGTGATCGAAGACGTTGCTGGCAGCGTTTTCGTCGGTTTCCGTCTGATGAACGTTGGTATGCCTTTGTCGGTGTTGCCCATGAGTCACGATTTCTGTTGCGCAGAGAAAAGGCTTTGTTTGGCAGGCGGTTGTGCGAAAAGGTGACCCATGGGGTACCTCTTGCCCGGGTCTGGGAACTAGTCCGCCCGCAGGATACACGGCCAGGCATAGGGTGGGTGTTGGATGACGCGGGCTTGGTTTTGAGGGGGCTGCCTATGGCAAACGCCTTCAATGATAACTTTTCACATGTGTTCAGCTCGGGCAGGGGCCCGAGTCCCCCACTGGTTGTATGTGGTGTGGAAAATGACCATGAGCCCCTGTCAATGTTGGAGCTTGAGGCTTCTCTGGCAGCATGCAATCCATCCAGTGCTGTCGGCATTGACCACATCTCCTATAGAGATATGTCTTCCTTGACTGCTGCTGGGAAGGAAGACCTCCTGGCCTTTTTTCAGAGTCGTTTTTGTGGCGGCCCTCCACCACCGTCTTGGATGTTTTCCATTCTTACGCCTGTTCTTGGGCGGGGCAAACCACGGTCGACGGTGACGAGTTATCGTCCGATAGCACTTTTGTCCTGCGTTCGGAAAGTTTACGAGAGGTTGCTGGTCAGGAGGCTTGAATGGGAACTCGAAGCTTCGGGTCGACTCTTTGGAGCACAGTTTGGTTTCCGGAGTAAGCGTGGGGCTCAGGATGCTATACTCTACCTGGAATCAAGCATTCGTAGTGCTTGGGAGGTTGGGGAACTTGTTGTTGGTGCCTTTCTGGACATCAAGGCGGCCTACGACATGGTTGACGTTCAGTGGGTCGGCTTCGCTCTTCATGAGTTTGGTGTTAGCCCACAGCTCATCCGTGCTGTTATGGCCTTGCTTGGTGTCAGAACATACGCGACAAGGGTTGATGGGCATTGGTCAGAAACGAAGTCTACTGATAGGGGCCTCCCGCAAGGGAGTCGCCTCAGCCCGATCTTGTTTGCCGTGGTTCTGAATGCTGTGCTGGTCAGCCTTAACACATCGGCTAGGGTAGTTGCTTATGCAGACGATGTTGCGGTCTGTGCGGCAGGCATGAGTCTGCAAACTGTGTTAGCGGTGCTGGAAGGCACCATCGCCAGGGGCGTGCGTCTCTTGGCGTCGAGAGGAATGGTCCTCTCTACGGCAAAGACTGTTTTGGTGATTTTTTCCAGGGGTCCTCCTCTGGAGGGGTCCATTATGGTGGGTGACTCGTTGGTGGCAGCCTCTAGCTGTGTTCGGTATTTGGGAGTACAATTAGATCCAACCCTGTCTTGGCAGAAAGAAGTCACTGCAATTAGAGTGGCTGTTTCTTCCAGGCTTCGGGTCCTCAAGTCCTTGACGGCCAATGGTCTTGTTGCTAAGCGGTCTGTGGTGACCTCTATTTACAGGTCGTATATAAGAGCGTGTGTGGACTTCCACCTGCCATTCCTTGCCTGTGCTGGCGGAATCTTGAGGGGAGTTCAGGTGGGGATCAATGATTGTCTCCGCACTATTGTTGGTGGTCTGCCGTCGACCCCTGTTCTGGCTCTGCAGGTGGAGGCGGGTGATTGCCCATTGTATCTTAGAGCAAGGGACCTGCTTTTGGCCCTGTGTCTGCGTGCTGTAGCGAGGGGTAAGGAGGACCCGGTTGCATGCTGTCTATTGGAAGTCATGTTGTTGACCGAGGGTGTCAGGGGTCGCCTTGGGTCGCTCGGTCTGGGTGCGACACTCATGCTGCGCCAGCCTCTTCAGGGATTCCTGGCGCCGAGATTTGTTGCCCCTTTTAGGCCTTGGGTCTGGTGTGGCTTGGTCTTAGCAGTCTTTGATGTTCCGCCACGTCCAAGGGTCCCACGCATTTATTGTGATGCGTCGTTCCGCCGTGAGCAATGGGTGGGGGGAGCAGGGGTCTTTGTCCCTGAACTGCGTTTGGGGAGGAGTTTTTTCTTGACAGGGCTACCTTCAGTCTTCTTGGGGGAATTAGTTGCCCTCTCTATCGCCCTTGATGAAGGGTGCGATCTGGGTTTTCCTGCTTTTGCTGTGTTCTCGGACTCTGCGTCTGGGATTGCCTTCTTGCGACGTTCGTTCGCCACTCTGCGTGTTGAGCATCCATTAGCACTTGAGATTGGTAGGAAGCTGTGGGTTGCTTTGCAAAGGGGTATTGAGGTTTTTATCCAGTGGGTTCCTGGGCATTCTGATGAGTTTGGGAATGAGGTTGCAGACGGGTTGGCAAAGGAAGGGTGCGATGGTGGTGTAAACGTGGTGCACTGCCCCGTTGTGCCTAGGGACTTGCAACCGGTGATTCGCTCTTTGTCCCAGCAAGCATGGCAAGCTGTCTGGGATGGTGGGCGCTCTGGCAGGCACCTGTATGGGGTGCACCCACTTGTTTCATCGCCTCTGTTTTTGGAGGAGATTTCGTGGAGGGATGCGCGGCTTTTTACCAGATTGCGTACGGGCCATGTTCTTCTACGCTCCCATATGTTTCGGTTGGGATGGTGTGCTGACCCGGTCTGTGCTTGTGGGACAGGTGAGGAGACAGTGTCTCACTTTCTCTTCTCCTGTCCGTTATGGGCCAGGTTTCGAGTGCATGCAGTTTTTGGTCCTGATTGGTCGCTCGGCAGGGTTCTAGGATTGGCTGCCCATGAGAAGGGGTTTCGGGACATGGTGAGGAGGGTGGTTGCCTTTTGTGACCAAACAGGTCGTTTTCGGGATGAGGGAGGCTAGTGTTGCTTGCTACAACGTGTATTTGTGGAGAGAGGGTTATGGTGGACACGTGGTGTTTTGGTGTGGTACTGACTGGGGTGTGATGTGTGGTTGCAGCTAGGTGGAGGTTTGAGGAGCAAGCTATGAACTTTTGTTAGTTAGTAAGTTAGTTAGCACGTAGAGTAGAGCGTAAGGGGTTAAGCCCATGTAGTGCTCTCATATGAATAAATCAAATCAATCAAATCAGTATACACGTTGTCATTATCCGGACTTTGGCCGTCCAACGAGAGACGATGCCGACAATACTAACAATGGTTATAATAATATTTTCGTACTTACGTGCCCTCCCACGCCATCCTCGTTACGCACCCAAGTTTCAACCAACAAAAGGTACGCAGTTCGTATTATACTGCACCCATTCATGCAATTTCATAGCTGGAAGCCTTCCCGTTATCTCGGTATCGATGAATAATTATTACCCTATGGGATTTAACATAGGGATGAGCGGACTAGCTAGCTATTAGTTAACTAGTTACACATTTTCGACGTTATTGAGAGTCAGATTTTGCATTGAAAGCAGCTTAGCTGGCATTCCTACACGAGTTAATTTTATTCAGGTGGGTCATTGCTCTCGATTTCAACACAATTTAAGCTTTTGTACCGCATTATAATTTTCCCTCAATTACCTGAAATGTGCCAACTATGCTTCAAGATATAAGACACTGACGCTATGGCGTCACGCTACAATGGTTTACAACCTCGACAATTGAAGTGATGTGATGTTTATTGTGATGTTTGTTGCCTAACTTGGCGCGAAACACTAGCGTGTGTCTAGATTAATTCACCTTTCCCTTAAAACGTGACTGACTAGTTATTATTAATTAACGTCGTCACTGTTATGTAATAATGGTTACATTATACAACTCTGTAAAACAGACGCCATTGTCCCTCCGCATTGGCAATGCATGCGTCACGTTGTGGGAAACATTTGGATAAGGGGATTTTAACCAAAGTATGGCGAATTGCCTAAAAGTGACTTAGTCTGAAAAGAAATCTTAAATGCCACATAAATTTAAACACTGTGCTCGTTCTACTAAACGTACATTCAGCCCAGACTACGACTTGTTGTTATGCGTATAGTCCAGAGCCAAATAGATTAGGTGGCGTAAATGTAACAATACACTTTAACTTTAGTAAAAGTGCAATTTTTTAATCTTTTGTCTGTAGGCTATCAAAATTGCCTGTTTGTAGCGTGAATTACAAAGCTTTGCCTCAATACATTTCCTCAGATCGACCTCTTGTCCTTTAATACACCGTTAACACAAAATGGCAGCTTGCAACCTCAGAAGGGATCCTTTTTAGTTTTACCAGTTTATAACTAATAATTTCCACAAATTAGTTGTACCTTGACTGCCCCAAATGCTGTTTTATAGCCTGTTAATAACACTTCAACAGCTAGCGCATGCTCAAATAGCGATGGCGTAAACACTATATGATAAATTACTTTTCAACTGCTTACAATAAAATAAACAAATTTAACTCTTAAAACCAAAACCACTGCATTTGGAATTGCAACTTAAATTAAACTCCACAGCGCGAAATACATCCGCACGCACTTGCTCCCGTTCATCACGCAAAAGACTTGAGGCTTGGCAATTTGGCTTTTAACAATAATTTCTCCGCTCTTTAAACCTAGGTGTCCAAGACCCAGAGAAATCATTTGTCCGCTGAAATTCTCCTGGTTGCTAGAAAGCCAGATCTTGTCGTTAGCATACAAGCATTTTTTTTTTTTTTCTTAATTTTAATTCTCATACCCTTGCCAGTCAGTCCACCATGAAACTGGGTCTCCAGCAAGTTTGGATTGGGTTTTAAAATTGAAGGAGCAAAATTTATTTGTTTTAATAAAAGACTATCTGCCACATTGCCATTGCAATATAGCACATACTGGCACATAGCACATTCCCTAACGGAAGGCACACGACCGACATTCCAAAGACCGAACAATTTGTAATGGAAAATTAAAAAGGAATACACTTTCTGTTAAATGTGAATATTAAAGGTTCGACAAAGATGGGGGGGAAATAAGAGAAATAACAATGCATTTAAGCTGCTACAACGGAAGAATTGTTAGGAAAAAAATTAATTTTTTCCAGGATAGTAATAGCTGGAAAAACTACGTTCTTTCACGACCCAAAGGAGCAGACGCCAAAGCGCAGGATAAAAGCAGCTTTAATAAACACGGTTGCGAGTATTTGAAACCTTTCAAAGCTTGCACAAATGCGGCTAGACATTTTGTGTTGACAAGCCACGTTGTGCATTAACAAGCCACAATGGCGCATATTATGAAAGGCGTGCGTCTATTTTGCGCATAGCAACGGAAAGGCCAAAAAGGGGTTTGAGGTTTTGCTTTAGTAGTAGTAGTTCTAAGCCCTACGAATTCCATAAGAGTTGTTTTATGACACGCTTTCTAGCTGGGCGTAATTACTAAAAGGCCTATTTGGCCGCCTCATGTATGATGAAATTACTTCGATAGTAATATTACCTTGCGAAAGGAATTAGAAAAGATGACAATTTTTTACGTTGAGCTATTTTTAGATTTAGAAGCGCAATTTTTTAGCGCCTGTAGAAGCTTAGCTAGGCGTTGTTTTGGGGGTCCAGTCGCGCAAACTGCGTTGTTGAGTTGTACGAGTTCGACCCCTGATCAGCAGGTGTTTTTTGTTAATTAAGTTAATTAATTTTGTTTCGGGCGGAATTTTGCGAAATGGCTGTATAAAAACAACAAATGATGTGCTGTGGTATGCTGCTCACGACCAGTTTATAGTGTCCGTAGCCTATCTTGAGTTCGACCTAAGAATACAGATAATCGATTGTATGTTTTCGATAGCAGAGCACCTTGTTGATATCCTAGATGGTTACAAAAACAATGGCGGCCGTCGATTGAAGCCGCTCCCTCCAGGAAGATGTAGCCGCTCATAAAATACCTGCAGGACTCAAGTTACGCTGCGCGCACAATAGTACGATGCAAGAGGACGGGAGAAATCAGGCCGCCCAGACGTTTTGTTTAATACTGTTGTTTAAACGTCAGCCAATTACACGCCAGCAGCAAGCAATGTGAGGGGCATAAGGTAGAAGATGTCACTATTTAAGGTTCAGTGGAGGACTTACAGGGGGTGAGGTCAGAGTGGTCGCACTCGCCCAGAGACTTGGAAGTGTGATCTTCCCCTACCCCTTTCTACATACTTCCAAAACTGGACCACCTTTTTTTAAAAAAAAATTGATAAAATCTTCCAAGGTCTTTCTCCACCTCAATTGAGGGAAGTGATTAAGGGATTTTCAGTTGTATACTGTAGGAAGACGCGTATAGCATTTCATTTCATTTTTAGCTGCTAACCAGCCAGTTGCACATTACTAAATTATTTTATAAAAAAAAACCAAGCAGTGCTACAACATTAAATCAATTTTCGTCGTCAGATTTATGAATTAAAATTTTTAAATCATGGCAAGGCCACTAAGTCATCTGATGTTTAAAGGCGTAAGTTGCAATTCGTAAACCTGATGACGAAAATTGATTATTTCCGAAACGTTGTTCGTCTTTTTATTTTGTAGCACTGCTTGGTTTTTCTTTTATAATCTATTCTGTGCTTTTTTTAAATCCATACACATCATGAAACGCAGGAAAGTTCTAACTAAAAACATGCTTAACTTCTTCTCACCGCTGTAAAAAACGAGTTTTCAGCGAAGAAGCAACTAATTCAAGTAATTGTCCAAAAGCAGAAGGATCAGAGGCCGTGCTAATCTCGACATTAATTGTCAAGCTATGCGACGACATCAGTTAATTTTTTTTTTCATGCTGCAGCAGTGTAAGTGATGAAAAACACTGAAATTGCTGAAGTAGCCTATAATGGACTGAACTCAACCTCTGAATTTTAAATGGCCCCTTCACAACAAGAAAGAATAACGGCAAAGAAGAAAGGCGGTATGTACAGTACGTCCCGACAATTTGATCCATAATCCACGTGTTGTGTTTTGGCCTTTGCTAATGGTTTGTTCTGGCGAGAATGCTCGCTTTTTGCTAGAGAACACTGCGGGCATAAATGAGCAACAGCTTGTTTCTCTCGCAAGAAAGCTTTTCCAAAATTATCGGAACCAATTCGGAAAAGACGGCACAATCCACCACGCGTATGAAAAATAACTACCACTCAGTCGCCAAAGAGAAAGCGACCGTATAGGGATGTTTTTAAAGTCACCGGCTTGTTAGTTGCTTGGAAGCGAGGCAAGCTTTCCCGTTTTTTAATTCAAGCCGCTTGCCGCTGAGAAACTTTTCCGACGTTTTTAAAGTCAGCGGCTTGGCAGTTGCTGGCCAGCCAACTAAGCGAGGATAAAGGGTGCTGAGTTTGCTGAGCTTACGCAGCTAATATGGGGGCACGATGTGAGCATGCGCCACTGCCGCAGAGCAACAATCGGCGATAATCCTAATACATGCGATAAATCTACGTGATACATGCGTGATAAGTACGATATTGATAGCTGCCAGCAGTTCAATTGCTTAGTCTTTACTTTCATCATCTTAAACGCTACTAATAATGCGATAAAACAGAGAAACAAGATATAACACCTGATTTTGTCATTGTCGGCCATGTTTGTGTTTAGTAAGCTTCAAATAATGTCGTTTTTAATCTCAGTTTGAAAATGGGAAAAGCGGAGGAAGCCAAAACCAAGCAAACTCAGCGCTCAGCAAGCAAGCCGCTGACTTTAAAAACATCCCTTATTCGAGAAATACATGACGGGAATTCCCGTAATAACGGGAATTCCCGGGAATGACGGGAATGTTTAGTAAATGACGCCGCAAAAAGTCGGAAAATTTGAGCTTCTCTGGCAAAAATGTGTTGCTGAAATTGAACTTTACAAAATAAAAACTGCGTTACGGTGTAACTCCTGCTTTCACTATAAAAAGTCGCGCGTGAGGAAAATGGTACAGTAAGTGTTTTAGTTAGCATTACCTCTGACTTTTCGGGTTTCTAACCCACCTACGAGGAAATTATACTGTACCCACTTCCCCTCCTCCACCCCTGAAATTAATTCATCGGCACTTCCCTAATTCCGGCCACTAAACCCCAAAAAAGGATCATTGAATCAGTGTGTTAACCTCCAGAGAAAAAAAAAATTTGTCCGTTTAAAATGTGGGAAAATGTTTGTTGACGATTACCGAAAAAAACACGAAAGGAGACGCAACAGCGGCAACAACGTAAGAGTGAAGCTTGCTGGAGAACTTGAAAACCCATTTACACTGACTAAAACTGGAAAAAAAAACGAGGAAAATTCAGCAGAGCTTGTTAAAAGTTGAAGCAGAGGGAGAAAGTGGATTAAATTAATGATGATAGCAATGATTAAATAAATAAACAGTGAGTCATCTTTATGCCAGTGGACAAGTGGCCGTGTTGGTAAAGGCGATATGTCAGTGATCTAGTAATGGACTGGAGTGTCAGTTCAAATCCGGGTCACTTGAATGAAAGGTAAGTGTGTAAAGGTGACGCATATTATTTCTGGTTTATAATTTTTTGCTGAATGTTCCAGTTTGCTAAATTTCCAGTTTATAAACAATAATTGCTACAGTACCTGAGTACATCGTAAACCACTGTTTACTCTGAAAAAAAAACCAAGAATAACTGGTTTCGTTCAAATCACAACAACTTACGTAATACTAGTTGTTCTTACGCTGGTCTAGCTGATTCCCACTGATTCAACTCGGCTCTAATAGTCAGCGTTATTGAAGCAATATTGTGTTGTTAGAGCGCACATCCATCGTCATTGTCGGCCGCTCGCCCTTTTTCTTTGCTACCGTGGCAAGAATGAGCCAGCTCGCCCTCATGCTGATTTTCCAGGGTGCAGCTGATTATCCGGCATTATTGCAACTTGCTTTGTTTAACTATGATCCCAGTATGCTGTGTGCTATATGCTGTATGCATAAGGCTATAGGGCTTCGTCGAGCAGATGACCGGGTGCGGTTACGTTCGCTAAAACTCTTTGACCCTATGACCCCATATGCTGTGTGGTGTTCTTTGGTTTAGAATGGTTTTGTGCTTAGATTTTGTATTAGGGTGGGCGCATGACTGCGGGTCACGGCCCCAATAAACACACATTGCATTTCATTACAGTCTGTTCATTAGGCAATGTATATATATAGATTGTTTTTTTTGTTTGTTTTTTTTTTTTCGTAATTACGTATTTGCCTTGTATATAGTGTGGACTCAGTGTGATCTGCGCATGAAGTTCAACCTTATTTGTTGTGATAAATGATTAGCTTGTGTTTGTTTTCTGTGTCTAGGTTAGATATCGATTTTGTCTGTTTAGTTTAGCATGTTGTTGACGCAAAGAAGTGTTTTGTGCTTCGTGCCTTCACGAAAAAATTAAAATTAAAAAAGGAAAAAAAAAACTTGAAACAATTTTCAAACCATTCCATAATGTCAAACCATTTCGTTTATTGGTAAAGAACTGATCATTTCGCTACCATCTTCTTTAAGCGGGTGAACTGAATTTTGAACTTAAAGGTGCCTTTTTTTATTATACCAAATGCTTGTTTTCCTGTGTGACATGGATTTGCAAGTCAGTCAAACACGAAGAAACGTTGCCAACGTGATTTATTTCTGGAGGAAACTCCAAGAATAGGGGGAGGACATCTTGGAATAAGACGGTGGACGTTAGACTGCTGAACACCGCACGATACCCCCGTCGTTGTATCTCCTCAGAACCACGTGATTTTTCCTTTTTTGGTGATTATTTTAGGCTGATGTTTTTGTACTATTCTGCAGGAACCAATATTCTGTGAAGCTAAATTCCGAAAAAAAATGTGTTCGCTTGCAAAATATGCAATTAACTTTTTAAAAAGGCTATCACTAGCTTTCTCCTCCCATCCGGAATCACTCAACTGTATCTTATTACCAGAACAATCAAAATAAAAAATAAAAACCGGCGGCGCCGGTTTAAAAAAAAAATCAATAGAGCTCGTATCGTTATGAAACTCACAGCTGTGAAAGCACACGAATAAAAACGGAATAGTGTTCGACTCGAACGAAACATAGTATAATTTGAACTATAATCACAGGGAACAAGGATTGTTTTTCTTCCTTAAATAATATCAGAAAGTGAAAGCAGTTTGTGTTTAAATTGGGCAATGTCAGTGAGTGTGTGTGTGTGTGGGTGTGTGTTTAATTTGTGCATTATGCAGGTGTTTTATTATTTGTGGATTTGTTTTGTTATGGTTTGTGCCCTTGAATTGGCTATCACTAGCTTTCTCCTCTCAACCGGAATCACTCGACTGTATGTTATATATAAACGGGGTCGGAGTTGTTGCATAGGTTTGACTCGGTGATCGCGATTTTTGGGACCAGAAACTCGGTGGCAGCCTTCTTGGTGGAAAGTGATCACTTCTTGGCACACAGGCCTACACCTGTCTTTAAATTGCTATATGCGATGGACGAGTTTTCGTATTTCGTTCCACAGTTTTTATTTTTTTTTAATATTCAAGTCATTAATGTTTGGTTAACTTTGATCATTACGTTAGATCACACGTACACTTTTTGTGCGAACGTTGTGATCAGGGACGACGCTAGGGGGGGGGGGGCGCTCGCCCCTCCCCCCAAATTTGGCGCTCCCCCACTATCAGATAAGAATCAAAAGTATAAACAAAGAAAAGTCTGGTTACTTATTAAGAAAACTACGTTATTTTCTTTCACAGCGGGATGGAACGACTTGAGGTCACACCAGTGGAGCCTAGTTGTTACTGTGAGAGTTGTGAAATCATTTTTTTTTTCAGCTGCATTTAAAATTATAAAAAAAAAATGGTGTAGAAAACAGTTGAGAACGTTTGGTGCGAGAAAGATAATTGCAAGAGTTATTTTTACTTTTATTCTTTTTTTTTGGGAGGGGGGGGGACCTCAAAAGTAGCATTTTTCGCTTCGCCTCCCTGGCTAAAATTGCTGCCTAAATGCCAGCCTCCCCCGTAAAGTGATTCTAACGTCGTCCCTGGTTGTGATTCTACTATTTTTGGGTGATGGTGAAGTGGAGCTGTGTCAGTCAGAGCTGTCAGAGAAAGACAGCAGTGTTAAAGGCGAATTGAAAAATTATTTTTTTATCTAACCGCCCACGTGTTAAAAACTCCACCGCGGCACGCGACATGTGTTGCTTCCCGATTGGTGCATGCAATAACTTTGTTGTATTGCTTGGTTATTGTAATTTGTTGTATCTCAAAAGGGTTCAAAGGTTTTGTAGCGAGCAATAACCAGTCCTGGTAATCTGCCCGACGAAGCCCTAGGCCCTATCGAATGCTATTAATAATCATTTGTGGAAGAGAAATGAAACTACAGTGGTCACCCGTCGTAGCATTAAACCATTTGATATCTATACTCTTCGTACTCAGAATAAAACTAGGTGACACCACATGCACAAGGGGGAAAAAAACAAGGGATACAGGGGGAAAAAATGGTATCATGATAAGCACGGCTTTTTTGAGCGCGTTTTATAAAATTCGGTAAAAAAAAAACAAAAAAGCCTTCTACCCACATATAATTGGTTCCGTTGATAACATTTTGTAAAACTAGACATGCTACTTTTAGGTTTCCCCCAAAAAATCACGATAGTAAAGAACATCACCAATGATTTGTTCAAGTGTAGCCGAATTTTACAGCCACTCGTACTCAGGGATGAATGATACAGGTCTGAAACAGTATTAAGTTGCTATTATAATGTATCAAGACATGGGTGAGTTTTCGAATTTTGTTCCGCAGGGTTTTTTTTTTTTTCTTATTTTAGTTATAAATATTTGGTTAACTCAGATGAAGCCTTCATTTAACAACTTTAGTCACAGTGAAATGTAACGGGATGGAAGGGGGGGGGGGGGGGATGCTGCAGGAAACGATCGCCACCAGGGCCAAAAGAATTAGGGCCACATTTTTTTCGACTTTTTCATCCTAAATTGTTTCAAGCAAGTGTACTTCATCACCTTCCTACGTTGTTGGGGTGATATAGCACTTATAACTTATTCTACATAATGGTTCGTCACAGATGTAAAATTTACAAATATGTTTTTTTCTATGACTGTTTAGTCTTAATGGTCCGGTATGCATGAATAACTTTCTGCCACTGAATCAAATGAATTGAAAAGTTTACAATTGTGTTGGCAGATTACATAAAATGACCAAAAATAGCTGCTGAAATTACGACAAATCAAAAGCTTCTGGGGCTCCAACTTGAGCCCTACTGGGGAAGCTAATAGCGCTCCCCGAGACCCCCTAGCTGTCTATAGGGGAGAAAAGTCGGCACTTTACACAGATATCCACCCTCCAACTTTCTCCCTTCGCTACGTCGTTGACTGCTCGTTGAGGTTTTGTGTTGTGAAACCGTTGCTTTACAACAATGGTGTAGCCATCTTGAGCAACAGTTATCGTGAACGGCCGATGAAAGAAACTAAAGTATTTGGTTAGCAGTTTGCTGTAAGGTTTGACCTCAATCTTTCGTACTGGGATTCAAACATTTTTATATAAGGCTCTCTATACAAACCAAACAATTTGCTTAAAGCTAGGTTTGGCAAATTTTATACATTAGGCTGTACAGTGTACGTATTATGCCAAGACGGTGATCTAAAACTTATCGAAATTGGTAAATTAGGCCTAGCTCCTAGGTTATTGGGGCTCCGACTTACCAACTTCATTGTTGATTAATGTAAGCAGGCGTAGGGTTAGGAATTCGTTCTTGTTCTTTTATTTGCTCATATTTGGTATATTACTTTTTCAGTTGTGTTATATTATGGAAGTTGTTTTAGAGTGAGTATAGGTGACGAACTTTGTGGTTAACCCTCCCTTAATAAATATCCCATTTAATAAATATCCCATTTAATAAACACACCACTTAATAAACTCCCTCTTTTAATAAACATCCCCCTCTAATAAACACTATCCCTACTTTCATATTTTACCTCCTGTAATAAACATCTTTTTAGAAATGGGAACTTAACAGCTAGACTGAACATATCATCCACTCCATAAAATAAACATTGTAACCATTGTCATTAGGCAACAAAGTCACTCGACCATTGCCAACTGTATGGCGTAGGCGGAAAATAAATAAAACTAGTTGTACCAACGCCGGGACTAGCTGATTCAACTCGGCTGTAATAGTCAGCATTATTGAAGTATTAGTGTTTGTTTATAATTGTTAGAGCGCATATCCGTTCTCATTGTCGGCCGCTCGCCTTTTTTCTTTGCTACCGTGGCAAGAATGAGGCCGCTCGCCCTCTTGCTTATTGTTGAAGCTTCGGTTGTCTAATCCTCCTTGCAGTGCTGCAGTCTGCGGCCATGCAGTGCTGGAAACACCGGTTCTCGTCAGATCCCCGAAGTTGAGCAGCATTGGGCTGGATTGATACTTGGGTGGGTGACCGCCTGGGAATCTGGCTGTTGCAGACATAGGGCCTTAGGGCTTCGGGCAGATGACCAGGAGTGGTTAACGCTCGTTAAACCCCCTTTTTTGTCTAATCCTCCCTAACAATGCCTCCATCAAGTCTGCTCACACTTAAGTCTGCTCCTAAGCGAAATATACATATATGGACTAGAGAAAGCACGTGCTACGCACGGGGCCGGTCATTAATTAAGTTAACCGACCCACTCCCCCCCCTCCCGGCCCCACTCCCACTCCCCCCCCCTCCCGGCCCCACTCCCACTCCCCACTCCCAACACAGTCAACCCACTCCCCACTCGCACTCCCACTCTCCACTCCCATTCCCAACTCCCACTCCCATTTTCGCACACACTGGCTAAGAAACGCTTTCACGGATTAAAATTTTTTCAATCCAATTTTTGCGCACACTGGCTGACAAACGGTGATTGTTGTTGGCCTCAGTCACTGAATCTACGCATCCAGTGGCTGAAATCACAGGATGCACCGTTTAAAGAATGTGAGCGCGGAACCATCATCTTTGATTGTAAACGACTACTTTGCAAGATAGCAATGATCAGCCTCGTGCTCAGCAGTGATTGTTGTTGTCCACTTCGAAACAATTCAGCTTAGCTCTGAAAGCCTTCATCTGCGAATTAAATAAGCCATTGCATCGTTTCCACCTGCCAATTTCGAGGCCTGTTGGCCTGTTGTTTCGAAATTAACAACGTAGCTTAGTTTGATTTAAAACTATACGCATTTAGCTGAAACATGGATTCTTTCATTTTATCCATCAACAATTAACGGTTTGGACGATAGTTTTCAATCCTTAGCACGTGCACCAGGAATTGTTAGGCACCGTAGCAAAGACATTACACGTGCACGAGAAGTGATTAAAGTGATTGTTGTCCTTCCGGTTTTCCTTTAACTTTCCTTTTCCTTTTATCAGCTCAGCCGGGATCCAGAATTATTATGTAGATACATAACAATAATGTTTTTGATCATTATTTTTTGTAACAAAGTATAAACTCCTCGGTCCTCGGCTCAGTGATTGCCTACATTGTTAACAAACAGCGCAGAAGAACAACAAGGTATGACACGTGATAAGAGCTAGAAAATAAAACGAACTCGTTTGATGTTCATGTGTCAGGTTTAACCGAACCTGCGTCAAAACAGAATTGGAACACGAACACGTTTTTCCTGTAAAGTTTTAGAAACTAATACTGCTGTAGAGTTTAGTAAACGGGAAACTTTACAGCTGTATTCAACCATCAGACAAGTTCTCGAAATTAATCCATTGCAGTTGCTTAAGAACATTGCTCTTTTATTTAAGAAAAAAAAGGGAGGGGGAAGATAAAGGTTGTTTTATGTTTTAGTATGTAGTTCTCAATACAGTGCAGAATTTCAACTTCCAAAAATGTCGACGACTCAACGAGAACGAAATACGAGGATTTTTTTTGTTGTTGTTGTAGTTCCGGTCATCGGATAATTATTTTTGATATGGACAAAAGCTCAATTCAGTTTGCTTGAAATTGATGTGAATCGGGATACACACAGTCAAAATTACCTGGAATATCCAACTTTCTTTGTTTAATTCTGCAGTATTCATTAGTCAAGAAAACTCCTTTCCATTCATCATCTTATTGATAATATATTATATTTCTTTTATTTTTTTGCCGTTTTTCATACATGTCGTTTGGCCAAGCAGTTGGCGCTCGCCCGCAGAAATCATTATCTTACTCTTTTCAAAAGTAACAAAAACAAAAACGGTCAAATTATTTTAAGGCAATAGTAAAGTTTCACGTTGACCAACATTACAGCAAGAAACATCTTACAAGAAAGCTTGTTCACATTCTTTCCTATTTTGAACTCGGTTGATTTAAGCCTCATCTTAAACATCGCAACTTCGTTTTTGTTTTCTAATCGTGTTAGGTTTTAACAGTTCTGGACCAATCGCTGAGCAGGGCGGTTAAATAAATACGGATGCAAACCTATTTACGTTGCCTTTTTGGAATTAAATGTCAGACTGCCTTAGCGGGGAATTGAACCCACGACCTTTGAAACCAAAGGTCCACTTACCACTGAGCCATACTGACACGGCCGTACTGACTGTGGCCGTGTCAGTATGGCTCAGCGGTAGGAATTACGCCTTTCGTTTCAAAGGTCGTGCGTTCAATTCGCCGCTCAAGCAGTCTGACATTTAAGTCAAAAAGGGAACGTAAATATTTTTGCATCCGTATTTATTTAACCCTTTAATCAATAATTACGAACCACGCAATCAACTTGAAACCTTACGGCAAGGCAAACCGACGATGGTCTTTGGCCGTAACGTATTTCCTGTTATTTTTCTCGAAAAATACCTAACTTGGGCACTATAACTGGAGGATGCTTATCATCCTAAACTTGAATGCAAACCATCCGTTCACTATAGGACTGACGCCAGTATTGACAGAAAATACTTCCTAAGAGCAAAAACATGAACATGTTGCATTGTTGCGTTCATAACGCGTAAAATTTGACATGAAACCTTACTTAAACGCTGTTGTGAACGAACTCGTTTGATGCTTAAAGTAAAGTTTATAACTGATCCGAAGTCAAACAGCAAAGGGACACAAATAAACTTTCCTGTAAGGTTTTAGATACTGTAGTATTGCTGTTCTGTTTAGTCCACGTGAAACCTTACTACTGTATTCAAACATTATAGACGTAATACAATGATACCCAGAGCCCAAATTTCAAAACATTTCATGACCAAACAAACAACGAAAAATGTAAGGCTACACACTCGACTACTTTCTTGGCTAAATTTTTTCAGTATATTTCAGTCACGTCGTCTACTTTCCGTTCATCACCCTCTTGATAAAACATATATAATTTTTCAAGATTTTCAAACACTTTTCCAGGCATGCAATTTAGTTACTACTTTTCAGGGCATTTCCACGTTTTCAAGGACGCGTGCAAACCCTGTATTACTTGTAGAGCTGTGCTAAGCACACTAGTACGATCAGTTTTTAAACATTTTTCAACGATGTCGCTTAGACAACTAGAACGCGCCAATTGTTAGCTGTTCTACCGTGTGCAGCAACAGTAAAAATGGTATTTAAATACAACAGCAAGGTTTCACGTGGACTAAACATTACACCAATACTGCAGTATCTGCAACCTTACAGGAAAGTTAATACGTGTTCATTTGCTATTTTGACTTCAGATCAGTTAAACCTTACCTTAAGCATCAAATGAGTTCGTTTTTGTTTTCTAATAGTGTTGTGAATTGTCGTTCAAATCCTTGTTGACTTACCTTTACTACGAGGAGCGAACGGAAAGCGGCAAGAGATGTCAGTTGGTGCATGACTGGAGTTGGATTGGCTTTATGTTTAGCTGATTCTCCAGTTGAAATGTCTCGGTATACTCCCCCGCACGAACAGGCTCTTTATTCCCGATGCATGGAACTGGCCGCCTTCCCTCCTCTCTCGACCTCAACAGGTGTAGAAATGACGGCCAAACGCCAGCCAACCCACTCCAACCCGTTGCTAGGGCGACCAGCCTACAAATCGGTGTACTCATCAATATACAAGAAAGTTGATAGGAAATATTACGATTCGAAATTGAACTCTAAAATGGTTCGATGTTGGAGGTGATGTCTTAGCGTTATAAAAGCAAGCACCGTGTGAGAAAAGCGTAGGAAAGAACAGGCCGAAATATTAATAGGAAAACAACAAATTTTTTCCGGAGAAGTGACCAAAAAAGTAGATCAGACTCGTAAATGGGATTTTTTCTTTCTTCTCTCATTTTTTTTTCTCTTTTCTTATAATAATAATAATAGTAGTAGTAATAATAATAGTAATAACTTTATTATAAATTCAATAAATTTTTACAGTTTGCAATCCTCGAAGTTAAGCTTGTGTGAGATACAACACATCATATTCATATTCAACATTTGTTTTTTTATCATTACATTTGACGCCCTCACTGGCCACACTGTTTATATACGTACATTATGTTACATTATGTTACGCAACTTTACATAATCATTACTTACGTACTAAATAATAATAATAATAATAATCCGGTTTTATTCATTGCACATGTTGTTAAATGTACAGGCACGAAGTCTGTTTAGACTTGCATATGCAAGCAGGTAGTTCTTACCTCTATTACATTAAGTATTAACCTTTTTATAATATAATGTGAGTTTATTAGTAATGGTCATTGGTTACACCTGTCATATGGCTCCTGTTAAATTAGCTAGTAATGATCCATTGTTTTGTTTCTTTTCCATTACTCTACAGCTTTTAAAATTTCGTAGTTTGACTGAATTTGTTGTAAGTATAAGAAATCTGATAGTCAATTCCTTTTTTTCCATCTAGCATCAAATATTGCCATTTGATATTAATGTTTGATTGATCCTTTAATGACGGCCAAACGCCAGCCAACCCACCCCAACATGTTGCTAGGGCGACCAGCCTACAAAACGGTATACTTATCAATATACTAGATATAACATTGTATTTTGATATTGTATTTGGCTTACCGTCGAACCAACTTCTCCATTAGGCCTATCTGCTACTTACGAAATTAAAACTGCATTAAAAAAAATTAGGCCTAAAAACTGAAAATTAGGCCTAAAATCACGTTACCATGGCAACGTAAAGATGCTACGAGTCGCTGGCGGCTTCATCAACTATACTGGTACTGGAATTCTTATTTTCACGTTTACTACTTCAGGATGGTTGGAACATATCCAGTTTTCGTCTAATACAATTCCATAGTACTTTACGTTATCTACTGTTTTTATTTTTAACATTTATATTTAGTTTTATCTGTGTATTATTACCTTTATTTAATTTATCCAAATAACCCCTTGCATACGTGATGCTAATAATGGAGGTTATTTTTCAATATTTAAAATTAAGTCATACTGTTGAAGGTAAAATTTTAATTTTGTAAAAACCTTCTTGTGACATTTTTCGTATGTTTTTTTTTTTACCGTATTTGTACATAGATAACAGAAATGTGTCATCCGTGTATAATTGGTGGAGCGAGCGAGCGAAGCGTAGCCTATAACGGACACCAAATTGTAAAATGTCGGTTGGTCCGTTGGTCCGTTGGTCCGTTGGTTGCACATTTTTAGTCTGGGTGGAGCCCAAACGAAATATCGGATTGGAATGAAATTTGGTACAACGCTTGATACCCCAAACAGTATTGCTGAGCCAAACTTTGACGTAAATCGAACAATTATTACGGGAGAAATAACAAATTTTCGAATTTTTTTCTGATACTTACCATTGTAAATTTGGAATAGTGAATAGTGAATGAATTCCGATGAAGCATACACCGTGCTGTTGGTAATCAAGTGAACTTAAAAAAAAAAACCAAAATAAATCATCGTAGCTTCCTTACAGCTAACAATCTTTTTTGACATAACTCAACGAAATAATAACATTTGATCGTAACACTTTAACCACTAGAGGAAGACAAGCAAATGGGGAAAAAACCAGAAGGATTCGTTAACGACTCACATTCGTTTCATGTAAAAAAGAATGCTTGCAGGAATTCAGCCAACATGGCAACCAAAGTGGCGTTGACGCTATCAACGGGAATCTCAAATTTGAAACATCAAATCGCCGCTGCAGGAAGAAACCGTTCGTATAATACGACAGTACACAGCAGACTACGTATTTATATCACAACACAGAACAATAATTTCTAGATTGCTATGGAAACTACACTCTCCATCCCATGTTGCCAGAATAAATAGGCCTAACATCGAACCCAATAGGCCTAATTTCTCTACTGTTGTCGCTTACGAAACTAAAACGGGACTAACAATTTGGCTTAAAATTAGGATTTAGAATTATTTAAATTCTATCTTCACAGCCAAGCTAACACCGGCTGATCAACAATTGTAATAATTCCAATTTAAAAAAAAATTAGCGTTTGGCGTTGCAGTACGTGCGCTTCAACATTGTCGTAGAAGGCAGCGTAGAGAGCCGCGGATGTTTCGAATCTTTTGATTGTTGTGAAGTACTATCGTTACTGGTGATTGTTTAGCTTGCAATTAAATGCTTTATTGTTAATATTTTAAATCTAGGAAAGATACTCTGCAATAAATATAAACAATGTAAGCATTATTGACGGTGGCACGTTCTTTGCCAGCTTAACCACGGCGGCTAACGTTGTATTTTACAACGGCGGCGACGGCGCAAAGAGGCTGCAAATAACGAAACGGACACTAAATATGGGTGCAAACGAAAGTATCTTAAAATTAATGAAACGTAGCCTAGCTAAAATGTAAAAAACACCAGCAAAAAGATTCAGCTCAACTGTAGCCGAATGAATATTGCCCCCAGCTTTTTAAGGACCACTAGCAAAGCCATTATAATGAGAGGAAATACAAATTTAAAATAAATTTTTCTCCGCTCCGCCTGCAATAGGCCCAAAGCCTGTTTCCTAGTGTTTTTCAATTTAAGTCTGCCATATCATTGCAGATTATGAATAATAATGGGACCAACAATACTGAACCCTGAGTTAAGTCCAAATTCAGTGTCAAGCCATTTACTCACTTGCACTGCATAGTCGTCCGTTAAGTAGCGCCTTATAAGGTTAAACTTTTTCCCAGCTCTTAGTCCGTGTTTGTATATTATTTCTAATAGCGTTTCGTGATAAAAGCATTAATTGCTTTAATGAGGTAAATTAGTAATCTCCTGAGAATTGTCCTTCATATAATGCTACTTTAATGCTTCATTTCATAAAAATAATAATGATAATATTCGGCATGAACTCCGAAACGTGTTTAGAGGATGTAAACACATTTACGCAGTCCCAGCAATTATCACAGCAAACATACAAAAACAAAAACAACAAGGATGCACTAACACTGCATTAGTAATTCGACGTGTCTTACCACATTCAGGGCGCGGAAGGCTGACTACTTAAAATTTATTTACACTTGTTAGAAGTATTAACAAAAGATATAATAACTACACGAAAATTGGGAAAAAAGTCCTCATTGAATATAATACCGCGATTTCAAGTAGCCAGCTTTTGTTTAAAGATCTACTGCTAATTATTTTTTTTTTATGTATAACGATCAATTTTAAAACAGGACAAATAAATAACGACACACTAGAAAATAGCTTTCGGCGAGCGGCTTCAGACGGAGGGAGGATAGAAATGTGCGAGTGACGTATATATAGTAACTCGCACATTTCTATCCTCCCACTATAGTAAGTGGGAGAGTCACTTTTCACAACCTGACTTCAGCCACGATACGGCAGCGTATTGGAAAAATCGATCTGAACTTCTATAAAATTAAATATTTCGCCATTGCCTTGATATTAGGCCTAAGTACATAAATCTAATGATTTCGACATTTACAGCATAACTGAAACACGTAACATGTAAGCGCTGATAACTGCACAATTCGTTCAGCCTTATTTCAAGAAATACACACACCAAATTTCATTTGAATCGGTTCATGCTTTTGGCCATAATTGCGGAGCAGTCAACAGGCAGACAGGAAGCCAGAGTATAGGACAGGTGTGGTCAAAGGTCACGAAGGAAAAACTTTATGCAAGGTTCCAGAGCCCCATGTTGTGAAACATATCAGACATGGAGAAACACACAGACCAAAAAAAAAAAAAATTGGTGTTGATGCGTCGGACCAGTTATGGGCCCACCTTTACCCCTCACAAATTTGTATCAAAGTATACAGTATTTGTATAACGAGGGAAGAGGAATGTTTTCTTCGGACTCGAACTCTGTTTTCGAGAAAGATTTGTATTGAGATCGAGAAACGGTATCACAGTATAAAATGCTACATGGCCTATACTCAATACAAAGTACTTAGCGTTTTATAAACCTCGAAAGTCTAAGACCAAGCGGCTCCGGAATATCTTGTCAAGTTAACCTTTTAACCACTGAGTCTTCGATAAAGGTTATAAAGTAATTGGGCCAAAAAATAAGTCCCTAAGCGCGCTGCAAACCCTGAGGGGCCCCGGGGACCCGAGCAAAGCAAGCTGCAACAGCCTAGTAGTCAGCGTCCTTGTATCCAAATCAAGGGGATGCTGGCTCGAATCCCGCGACCCACCTTAGTAGTTAGAAAAAAAAAGTCAAGAGAAATAATTCAGCAGTGAAAGGGTTAAAGCGCTGATCTTTTTTTTTTTTTTACTATTATTAGTAATTTAAAATCTGTGGGTGAAACTAATATCGAACCAATAAAAGTTACGTGAGCCTTCCAGCTACCGGTTTTAAAAAATCAGAGTAAGAGGCCAGTTGAGCCAGGAGGAATATTCCTCCCTTCCCTCCTGGCCAGTCCACCACTGTATAAACAGGGCATCGTTCGCTTTGCTCACTCGTTCAATAACGAACAACACCACAAATAAGCATAATAAAATACTGTAATAAACCGCACCCAAAAAGTAACGAGACTGTGGCGCAATAATTAACAGCAACATCTATGCGCGTATAGAAATACAATGTTCCGTCCAGATTCCCGGATCAAAATTCAGTGTTCCATCCAGATTCCAGCCAAAGGTAAGTGAGGACTCGCTTTGTATTGTTCCTTGCGATAAGAGTGGAGCCACGTCGATGTCGAAGTATAGTCGCCAACCGACCGCAATATTGACGAAGTGGCTTACTGAATTGCGCAGTTAAACGCCGTTGTTCAATGCAATTTTTCTTATTAGCGCACACCTTTACGCTGACGTCGGGATGACGTCATCCATGCATCGTGAAGCCTACTATCGGACGACGGTTTTTTGTTGAAAGACCTCGTTAGAGCTTAACACTTCGGATTTCGGAATTACTAAATCTGTGAAATCTCCAGTGACCTTCTACACTGTAACTCGCCGACCCACATACTTGAATTTCGTCGGATCAGAATTGAACAAATGTGTCTAGTTTTTGAGGAGATGTAGCTGAACCAATTTGCATTTAGGCCTTTTTTGGGTATAACCACATTAATTCGACGTGTGACACGTCAAATTAAAAAAAAAACTATGAGTACATAACAATAGTCACAGTATTACTAGTAGTTAAAGTTTCTGGCTAAAAACTTCCTGACCAAAAAAAAAAAAAGAAGCTGCGGGGAGGTGTAATAAATCACAGAAACCGCCGGGAACGTACACAGGCCCCCAGTAGGGCAGGGGCAACATTTACTTCTTTTATTTTGGGGACTTATTTGTTTCTTTTTGCACACTTTCTTAGGCTTTTCACACCACTGCTTCAGCGAAAAAGGGCATTTTGCCGTGAGTGTAGGGC
>JAHWFP010126896.1:0-17161 GCA_023313725.1 Lithobius niger
TTTCCATTGATATATTACTTCCTGATCTTCACTGAATATCCCAGTAAGAAACTAATTAGGCAGCTCCGAATGCTACGATCTTTGTTAGCTTGTTTAATAGGTTAGTCGATTCGATATCTCAACAAATAGGGTTAACAAAAAGTCTTCCTGATGAATATTTTGGAGTGAACTGTGAGGAGATTTGAATAAGGAATGTGTTTGTATATAGCAGCAGCATTTCACTTGTACATGCAGGAATGTTTCATATTGACACATTCCTTCGTAATTATCAAGATGTTAACGTTTGCAGTTGTAGTCTAGAATAGCAGTGTACAGTGGGAAGATGTAGAATAAATCAAACCCCCTCCATAAAATAGAAGCATATAGGCAGAGCTTGTTCAAAAGATCTACAGGCAATCAGTGCATCTACTCGCTTCGCTCACCCCCTCAGTTGCTTCTCCTGAGCTTAATGTTAATTACGTAATGACGCTGGAAAGGCTCAACCAATCACGATTAGTCTCATCTACATATCTGATCATCTGATTGGCGCCGCCGCACCAGCATGTGTCCAGTACGCTTGGCACATTACTAAAACATACTTCTTTACAAAATCACATTGTTTCGAATTTGTTTGGACCCTGTGCTCACGAGCTGCATTTTGTTTTCACCTCCTCTTGCATTAAAAGACTCAGTGTCTTAGTGGGATTTGTGGTTTTTGTGAGCCCCCTCTTTGCAACAACAATGTATTCTAACAATCAAGTCCTGAAACTATGCGCGTGAAACATCTACGCATGTTTTAACAGAATGTTGGATGACAATACAAACAATGGTTACAACAATAATATACATTTAGCGCCACTTCAAGATTACGTGCTTCTAGCTGCAACCCTCATTTTAGAAAAAGGCACTTCCTCATACTATTCCTTACATGTGTGTCAAAATTTAAATATGCGAACTTTCTCTAACAAGCTGTAGATTTAACTTTATACCCTATGAGAATTAACATGGGAGCCCTGTCCTTAGCTAGCTAGTAGTAGCCAGTAACACAAATCAACGTTATTGAGGGAGCTTTTACTCCGTAAAGGACACGATCTCACACTTTAATGTTTAAATTTTCTTCGTTACTGGACCCGAGACACCAGATTCAAACGATTTGCAAAGATTTCAACCGCATGGGAAATTTACACCAGTAGGCTGAAATCAGGTAAAAGGTCGTTACAGTTAAAAGACACAGTCTGCTATTGGCTACCTTTTCGCTTGGCGACGACACACTGGCGTGTGTCTTGATTCACATGATAATTATAATTACTAAAAATTATTCAGCAACAAACTACGGTAATGCTACGACATTCCAACTCTTCAATCTCATATAAAACTGTTAAACCAAGATTTACAGGTCACAATCAAAATATGGGCTAACACATTCGGAATTTTGTAAACATGGCCAGCAATTAGTCCAGCTTCGTTCTAACTGCTTAATTAGTAAGAAGTTTACCTATTTTAATTGCTAAAAAACATAATTTACAATAATAACTCCTATGATGACAAATTATTGAATCCCTAAGAATGATTATTGCCATGTATATGTGATTATTTACATCTTTTCTAAAGTCGTGCTTGTAATTGGTCACTTTACTTTACTTCTTTTGCTTTTAGGTTGTTGTCTTGTTATCAATTTTCTGTTTTTCTGTTGATAACCAGGAGTGGTTAACGTAGGAGTGGAACCCTTTGAACTCTTTGTTATTAAGAGATGGTGTTGTTTATATAAGTTTGTTAGGTTAGGTCATCTAGGTTGGCCTATATCTCACCGGGACTAGTTTCTTGTAGGGAATGTTTTCATTGTGCTGCAACCATTACGGAGGGTACATTGATGTTCGTTGGAGCAACGTAGTGTTATGTCGACTTAATTTTATGACGACATTCGTTATTCGCATCAAGAACCTCCATGCAACCCTGCTACATCGCAGTAGTGGCGAGCTTGTAGCGAATTAGTTAAACCAGCCATTTACATCGACGTAAGGAAAGTGAGTGTGACACTGGACTTCCACGTATTCATTTAATCCGCTTTTTGGCTTGAGCTAGATCAAGTAGTACGCTGTTATTGGTCGAAACAGTTGGTGCTAAAACGTCACCTTGGTGCCAATTCACCACCCTTCCAGTGAATTCGTAAACATGAAGAAGCTTTTGACAGTAAGTGAAAAAAGGCAGCGAAGTCTTGAGGTGTTTTGTTTAAAACTATCATGAGGTAAAACCTGGGAACAGGTACGCACACGGTGAAAATTATGAAAAATTATGTGAAAATGAAGCGTATTTACACACAAAGAAGAGAAAAGGGAAAAAAACTAGTCGTAGCAGCAATAGCTAATTCACTTGTAAGTGGTGTTGAAACATAACTGATTAAAAAAAAAAAGAAATCATAAAATATTTTTTGTAACGATTCTTTATTTATGTGTTTATCGACCCCTTTATTTATTTTTGCCCTTGGTCACGGTAACAAGCACCACGGCTGTGCGTTACACTGAAACTCGTGAAAAACGTGTTACCGGGAGTAGTGGCTGGAGTTATTTGCGTAATGGAGCTAAGGTCTTGATGGACATTGTATTCGTGTTGTGTGTGTGTGCTGGGGTGGGAGGGAAGGTGTCGGTAAATAAAAGTTAACCACGGTTTAAGTTAAGTTTTTTTATGTTCGAAAAACTTGTTCAATTTAGTGAGGGCCATGGCATGACAGAGCACCGATTAAATTACTGAAAATTAAATTATTTAAAAGTGGATGGAGGGAAGGCGTCAGGAAATTGTTGAACAGGGACGATACTAAGAGGGGGAGCAGTAGCCCCCACCCCTACAATTTTGCTGTCTCCTTCTATTCATTAGATTAAAATCAATTGCATAAACGAAGAAAATTCTAGTTACTTATTCAGAAAACTACGTTAGTTTCATTCACAGTCACAGGACTTCTCAATAGATACTAGTTGTTGCTGTGAGAGTTGTAAAATCAGAATCTTTTTTCAGCCTGGTTTAAAACTATTCTTCCCAAAAGGGGTATTATTTTTAATTTTGTTTGGAGGGGGGGGGGGGATAAGGACCGCTAAAGTAATTTTTTTTGGTATGCCCCCCGGCTAAAATTGCTGTCGTACTGCCGCCTTCACTGTAATATGACTCTAGCGTCATCTAGAATTATTATGCTGTCCGTAAAACTAACCTATTCTTATGCTACAAATTAGTGATGTTACATAGTGATATTGATCACCCATTAAATTATTGTTTGCTGCGTCCCCCACCCCCCACAATAGCCAATCAGAGCAGCCCAATTTAAACCTTCATTTCTAGTATAAGCAAACATATTTTACAGGATGTGACGCGTTCTAAGCAAAGTATGCATGTGCCATATCTAGCACACTATCGCATTAGCTGCTCTTCCACAACTATTGTTTGTTCCACATTATGTTTTCAGAAAACTGACTGGATGACGACTCGTTTCCTTGCACGAAGCGTGCAAAAACATGTGGATATCACACTTGTAGACTCAACAAAAGTTACTGTTAGAGTTTACGAATGGGATGTTTACTGATTTTTTGCACTCGTAATGGAAGAAAACGTGGCGTCATACAGTCACTTTTCTGAAAACATAATGTGGAACAAAGTATATTATGTAACAACATTGCGCCTTTCCATGTACCCACGTCACAGTAACATCTTACGTCGAATTAGTGAAAAGCTCCTACCTCTATGTACCGTCGGTACATGTTGCAACAAAGGCGACCAGATAAGCCAAGTCGTGATCTGATTGGGCAGCAGCATGGCACGCTAAAAAAACCAATAACACCACGTGATTTAGACTGTAGGTGTATACGTTGGTGATAGAATTAAATAGTCTCTATTAAAAAATTATTTGAAATGTATGGCAAACTTTATAATTTCTTATGAAGCTCTGATAATAATCGGACTCAAGCCCAATAATCATCAATATGTGTGTGATCGCATAAAAACCTTCAAGGTTAGAGGTATCCACCAAGTTTTTGCCATGGAAAATTGTGATATCAGAGTAAAGATTGCTGTCACTAATGTTTTTTCCAACCCTACTTATTCAACTTAAAGAGACAGTTTGGCTAGTGTCAGTTAAGTATGTATGTTATGATCTCAGTTCAGACCATAACTTGGCAGAATCCACAACGGTTTGATATCACTTCTTTCTGTGGCAAAAACCTATTCGGTCCCCTTCCCCGCGAGGTTTGTATTGATAATTTATGGGATTGCTTAATGTCCTTGCAGCTGCTAAGAGTATTTAAGGTAGTTTGCTCTCACTAACTTCTCTAAAAGTAAATATTGTTTCCCAGTTCGCTTAGCTTTTGTGGTAACTAGCACCAGTCACAGTTCCTTGCAGCAAAATCGTGGTCTCTATGCATATTTAGCATTACCACCCAAACTTAAGGCAAGTCCTGGTAAAGAACTTTCAGGACTTGGTAAAGAGCGTTCCTTCATTTGTGACGTATTTACAGTATTGGACAATGAAATTTAGACAGATCAGAAGGGGCAACTACAAGTCTACATCGATTAACCGTGCCTGGTTATGGGAAATCCTGTAATATTACGAAGTTGTTAAATTCAATAAACGAATATTAATAACCGCAAACAAAAACAATACTGTGTCTGCTTTTACAACTGAAAAAATAAAATTTGTTGAACACAGAATGAAGTCAGCCAATCACATAAACTGCAAATCTCTATTTATGGGCTCTGGATAGGCCGAGAAAATGTTGTGGCTTGTTCAGTCTCAGAAAAAAAATTATCATTATGCGTGACAAAACCTCAAGTATTCAATTGACATAAAAAGCATTCCTCCACTAAGTTATATCAACAGTTTTAAAATTGATTTAATTTTAAAGTCGATTTGAAAGCCAATTTTGAGATTTTATTTTAAAGAAATGCATTCAAGAAACATTGAATTTAGGAATAAAAAGGCAGTGGGAAGACAAGCATAGGAAAAAGACACTGGAAAAAAACAATAAATGGAAAAAAACAAAGAGAAAGATTTCCGTAGAACGAAAGCCCAGGGGAAAAGAAATAAACAGTAAACAAACAATGGAAAAAATATGCTGTGAAAATAAAATAAAAAACAAAAAATATTGGTGATAAACCGTAGGAAAATAGCCGAAGGAAAGAACAATCCGAGGAAAATAGCCGAAGGAAAACAATCCGAGGAAAAAACTAAGGAAAGATAAAGCAGAAGGAAAATACCGTTTCCTAGTGAAATTTCTTCCCTAACCTAAGTTTGTCTAATGTCTCTAATGCGTGGTGGAATGACAACCCGGACTACGGCACTGTGACTGAGTTTGGCACTAATGACCTAGTTGTCGACGCGCCATTAAGTTTTAATTTTCCCCCCTCCCCCCCATAAAAACAAAAAAACAAAAAGCCGAAAAAAAAGTTTGGGTTCCTTCAGTTATTTCCGTCTCCTTTTTTTCGCAGCTTCTTTTTTCCTTTGATTTTTTGTCAATCTTTACTTTCGTCTAACCCACATCCGGAGTTGCCAGCAGTTGTGATTAGTAGAGGTTTTACAATGTTTATTCTTTCACCAAAACCCCTCCCCCTCCCTGCTAACGCGAGGTCCTGAGTTGAATATTTTCATCAATCAAGAACGAAAGTTAGATGTTCGAAGCGATCAGTTACCGTGCTAGTTCTAACTAAAAGTTGTATGATGTTGAATTGAAGACTTATACTATTAAGAAACTGTAAGCTGGTCTGGTTGAGCGAATACCGACCATGTTGATGTTTTTGTAACCTTGTATTCCGTACCCCCTCTTCATTAAGAGGTTGCCTCAGTATATTATCTTCGGCTTAGAAATCAAAGTTAAAATTCGGAACTGAACTTTTCACGATAATCGGGACAGAAAACATGGGACCATTATTCAACCTCGCACAAAATGTTTCCAATTTGCGTGTTGCGAATTTGACTTCAACGACTGCAACCCCCCTCCTCCCATCCCCCCTCTGAGTCATTCCGCATGGTTCAGTCAAAAATTAAAGGATACTGGTAATTTAAGCCCACTGTTTCCCGAATTTCCATTTGCAGATTGCATCTTGTCGATGAGTACTAGTTCCCAAAGTAAAATCATTAACACTATTTTCTTACACCCACGAAGGACAAAAGTGCATTACGCCAATGTTTAACCCGCACCAAGCCTTGTCCTATCCACACTAAATTATTAAAGCTCAGTCTGCAAGTCGTTGATAACTTCGAACTTCTCTACCTGCGTGCGAGAAGTGGGCTCGTCGTCGTAGAGTGTCTAACCGCTAAAAGGAACTTAATATCGTAATTAATCGTCGTAACAGTTAATCATTATCCAGCCTGCAACATGAAATATGCATATCCGTCACTTCTGAAGCCAATACCTTAAAACAATCGACCGATGGCAGCCATTCACGCCCTGGAGGAAGTAATCCATAAAGGAGCGTTGCAGAGAAACTAACATTTTTCTGTCTAAATTTCATTGCCCAATACTGTACATCTTTACTACATCCTGCTTATACTTAATTAGGAATTATTAGGAATTAGGAATTATACTTACTCAGTGAATAGTTAGATCACATTGATTACCTTTACAAAAATTCTTCTGAAGAAAAACGAATGGTAAAAAAAAAGACGAAATAACTCAATAATTTCGAACTTGCATCTCTCCTATGACAAAATACCCGTTTTACATATTTATTGATGCAGCAAAAGCGTGTCACATAGACGAAAAAGGCAAATTTATACACTGCAAAAATCGTGTAAAATACATACATAATCCTGAAACCCGTTATAAGGACGTTCTGGGACTTATAGTGAGGTTTTAAGAGTTGTAAAGCACGTCTACAAATAGTCCAGTCAATTTAGGACACAGAATGGAAAATATGTAGTAGTTCTGAAAAATTTGCACACACTCTAAATAAAGAGTCCTAAATAACATACTAAAAATTGTAACCCACAGGAGGTCAGCTCCGACTGCCATCTTGGAAAATGGCGCCCTAAAAACAGTTTTTCTCGTATAACTTCCGAACGGTTGAGTCAATCGAAAAAAGTCCAGAATATGAAATTTTCAATGTATAGTTTACTACAACAAAGGTCATATACACTTTGCCCGTCCGAGCAATCATTGTGGCCATACAAAGCAACGTAATGTAGAGTAAATTCCATAACAAAGGCCTATTGTAGTAGGGCGGCTTTGCACTTTACTTATTCATTTTCTGTGTAAAGCAGGAAATTTGGTATGGATGAATATGAAGGGTTACTGAAAAAAAAGAGCTATGATAGCAAGATGAACACCCTCCCCCCCCCCAAAAAAAAATTAAACTTTCTCTACCGTTGAATGTCAAAATCGTTTTTCAACTACATCACCCTTAATTAATGCAATCACTCCCTTTTTCAATAGGTTGTTATAGTGATTTTCGGGTTCAAAGTGCTTTTGCGAGCATTTGAACAGCACAAAATGGACATGCTTAGGATATTATGAAAGATCGGGATCTGTTCTTTCCATCAATCCTTACCTAAATTGTTTAGCTTAGACAAGGACCGTTCTAAGCCCATTTAAAGGTGAAGCTGTAATGGCGTAGTGGCTATTTTCGATTTCAAAGTGCCATTGTAATGCTCGTATATGTATTTATGTCTAAGCTGAACAGTATTGGTTAGAATTGATGGAAAGAATAGATCACAACGTTTCAGAATATCCTAGGCATGGTTATTTTGGTGTATTACACAGCTCGCAAGAACACTTTGAATTCGAAAATCATCATACGCTTTCACCACTAGGCCATTAACACTTTACCCTTTAAATGTCTATAGGACTGTCCCTGTCTAAGCAAAACAAATTTGATTACGATTGATGGAAAGAATACGACCCCATATTTCAGAATATCCTAAATAAGTACACTTGAGGCTATTCGAGAACACACAAGAGCACTTTGAACCCGAAAATCACTATAACAGCCTGTTGAAAAAGCGAGTGTTCACGCGAATTAAGAGTGATATACTTGAAATACGATTTTGGCGTATAATAATTGCTTTTACGTAAAACATGTATATCACCTTTCCTTCCATAATTGTTTGCTGATAGTTTTTGCTTCTCATTATGCTTTTGATTTGTTGATGGTTAAGCAGTTACAACCAAAAAAGAGTTTTTTTGGGGGGGGGGTGGGGGTGGGGGCAGGGTAAGTCACTCCTCCTTCCTCCTCAGAGGAGAATTGAGGCTTAATGACGTGTCGATAGCTAGGTCATTAGTGCCAACCTAAGTCACACTGCAGTAGTCCGGGTTTCCACTGCACCACACATTACAGAGATACAGGGGGTTGAACTTGCTATCATAGCTATTTTTTTCCAGTTACCATTCATGTGCATCCATATCAAATTTCCTAGTTTGCGCAGATAGTGAATAAGTGAAATGGTAAGGCGCCTTAACTACAATGGGTCTTTGTTGCGAAATTAACTTAACATTACATTGCCTTTTTTGGCCACAACGATTGCTCGGAAAGGCAAAATGTATAGGATCTTTTTGTAGTAAACCATACATTGAAAATTTCGTGTTCGAAACTTTTTTCGATTGGCTCAACCATTCAAAAGTTATACGAGAAAAACTGTTTTTCGGTCACAATTTTCCAAGAAGGTAGCCGGAAGTCACCTTCAATAGGCGAGGACTTGTAGTATGTAATTTATGACCTTTTCCTTTACAACGTCTACAGGTATTGCAAACCACAACGCCTATAATAACTAGCAAGGCATTGAATTACGTCACAAATATAATTAAGAGCAAACGTTCAGCTTAACAAAGTACGTTAAGGATATCTTTTAATTTTTTTAATTTTTTGTTTTAGTCCATCTTTGAAAAGATTTCATTCTTTGGATAAAAATACTGTCGACTAAACTATGTTCTTATCCAATTTATTATACTGAAATAATGTGCCTGGATTTTATTATTTGGAAGATTTTTACTAAGAATTTATTTATACCAATACAAACAAAACAGCTAAAATTGCAGTGAAACTGCAGCCTTTAGGGCTGTGACTGGATTTTGTTTAAATATTTTTATTTTATTTTATATTTCTTTAAAAACTGTTGTTCAACAGTTTCTATGAAACCCGGAAATTCAATATGGTAAACACGTTGGGAAGTTGAACCGCTACAGAAGCCTCAAGTGTGGTTATTAGATAGACGCTCAGTAACTTTTTGGCTAAGTTTGTTACTGATATGTAGTTAAACCATCAATATCAGTAAATCTTTGCCTTCCCCTTAATTCATTTAAAACTGTTCTGACGGTAGAGACGAATTAATAAAAAGTACCCAGGCAATCCTAATACCACAAAAATGTACAGTTGTATCCGAAAGTGGTGGTTTAACACGAATTTCTATGTATGGAAATCCCCGTTAATTCAGTCTGTCTGGACAATACGGTCAACTTCTTGACTCATGATTTCATTTACCCTGTGGGCTTATAGAGTGATCAATCGGCTGTAACCCTTTCCAACGACTTCCCAAAATAACAAAGAAAAGTTTGATGAGTTAAGGCATAACACAATAACGGCGGGTATTGAAGGTGTTCTAAAACGCACAGTCTCTTACAGGTGTTGTAAAACACAACGTCTGCTGTAGCCTACGTGTTTTAAACCACAATATGTTGTGACTACAACGTAGGTAAAACGTGTCTATTTTTACAGTTTGCAGCATTTGCAAAATTTCACCAACTACGCACGGAAATCGTCATAATATGTCCCCGACATGCAAAACTGAATCATGCAGAAAAGCCAACATGGTAACGAGTACCATTAATCTTTCACTTCTGCATGAAATGAGTTAGTCTTGACAGTTGTGCTAATACATAAGTTGTAGTAGTTTTTCATTATACTTGTAGGGATTTTATTAATGCCTATATACTTAATAGGCAGGATGTTTTCAACTTTAAAACAACATTTTTATTGAAACTTTATAGATACCTTATTACCTAAAACAACATGTGGTGAGTGGAAGCCGTACAAAGACGAGACATGTTTGAATGTGCTTGAAGACGCAGGTCTAACGAAAATGAACGCCTTAGCGGCTTGCCAAGAATATGGTAATGACAGCAATCCATGCTACCCATTGCGAATCAAGACTGAAGAAAAGCAGACGTTTCTTACTAACTGGCTATTTGGAGGATTACTCGAAATTCATGATGTTTGGCTGGATTTGGAATTGGATCCCGAAAACGACACCTATTATTGGGGAGATGGTAGTGCTCTTAATTATTCAAATTGGGCTGTTACCGAATTGGAAGACACTAAAAGCCTCGGCCCTAGGAAATGTGTCCGGATGGTGTCTGGGGAAGATCGGGGACAGACAGCCGGGACCTGGAAGAAGGTACGATGCGAACGATTAAATGTAGCAGTTTGTGAGCGGTCTGCCTTGCGGTTACCATCCCTCCAGGAAATCGTCATGGCATTGAAGGAACGAGTTGATTATTTGGAGGCTAATCCCGGTAAGTTGATATTTTTATTACTACTACAGTTTTCAAACTTTTCACCGAAGAAGACAATTATTATTCAGGCCATTCAAACCTAACGTCCTTTTTTAAAGACACATTAATGCAATGATCGCTATTTGTTTTGTCGTAGTTAGTTGCAAGTAACTGTGCGATGGTTTAAGTGGCAAAGCCATGGTAACGATGCAACCTGATTCTACATGACATCGAATGGATAAATTCGTGCAGTCGTATATTCCATGACAATAAGGAGAAGGATTTTTCCTAATCAAACAATTTTCCTTATCACTTCTGATCTCTTATTATTGACTGTTTTGATAAAATTCAGACAGCCAAATCGACGCCTTGTTGAAACTTCAGAATGCAAACCAAGATGGTTATGTAAACTATCCTTAACACTCCTAAATACGTATCGGAAAAAATATTTAGAACCATTGAGTACAGGATTACATGGGATTTTAAGAAAAGAGTTACTTTGCGACCAAACGGTGTTGTGAAGCAAAATTGTCAACCAAAATAATTCGAATACGTTTGTTTCTAAGGATATCCGAAATCGTCAAACACTTGCACTTAAAAGGAATAACTATAATGATTTAAAAATCAAAAAAGTTGTTGAAATTACCTTCTTGTTGAAAATTGTGCACGACAATACCAGGTAGGGGCAATTAACATTTGCAATGTCGATGCAAATCGCCTGATTTGCCCTTCAACGACTATTTTTACTTCAACATTTAATGAAGTCGTCGCTGTTTTATGTCATTGTTGCATTACTTTGTCTTCGATAATAATTGCAGCTAAAGGTATGTTTGGGCATTAGTAACTATGGTAGTTACTGCCCTAAGATTTTACCTCAGTCTCACATGTGAAAGCTAGGATAACAAATGGTAATGACGTTACCGTACATGTTGATTGACCAGTCCGTCACATTTCTGTGCTGGCTGAGGATGACGCCGTTGTATATAGTGACCAAATACAGTGTCTGATAATTGTGTGGTCTAATATCAAAGTTTTAGAAAGCAGCATAAAGATTTCTGCAAAGATGTTCTAACTTTGCGTCATTACTATAATGTATTACAGCACAGACAAACCTTATACTGCTTTAAATTTTGCGGTTAATGTCTTGAAGCGGGGGTATTGCTTCACTCGGATAGAGTGCAAATGACTTTTATCGACAGTTGCATTATAAACAGTACATTTTACGACCACAAAAATGTGGAATACAAACGCAATATGAATGTATGTTTTGCTTAAAAATTCTGCGTAACTATCCGAAAGACAGAATATTATTAAGCACAAAAAATAACTAAACATTTGAGTGGTATGTGTTATTCGTATAAGTATTATCGGAAGTATTACTGATGGTACGAGATATTAATTCTCTATATTGCTAAGGGTTTGAGGCGGTTTTACCCGCACATATATCTTTGAAATGCTGGTACTAAATGCTATCACCTACACACTGGCTAAAGCCAAAATTTTGAACCCTAATGTCACCATTTTTAATGTGTAAAACCAGTTTGCTGTATAGGCCTCATATATTTGGCATTTTTGGGTAGATTATTTAGGCGAATTATTGTCCTTTGTTTTTTTTTACCCCCCCCCCCCTTCAACCGCCAAATTTTATCACAACCTTTCCAACCCCTCCCTTAGAAAATGATGACATAAATGTCGAACACGCTCTTCCCTCTTGTTACCGATGAAGAAAGAAACAATTTGGGAAAATGTTCGTTAATATTTTCGTGAAAATCATTAAATTACACCAAATTAGTCCGAAATTTCTGATGACTTTTTTTTTATGTTGATACCGTCCTTTCGACAATTATTCCAATATACGTACTTCACAAATTTCCTGATCTGCTTTCCCAAACTGTCCCGAACTGTCAAACTCTGTGAATCCCATCCACTTATCGTGCATGACGATGTGTACGGTCCTACTGCACCTATAATAGTCCAGTCAAATTAGCTGTTTTTCGGGACAAATTCCCATTAAGCTGAAAATTGGTACATAACTCCTACACGTCATACTAACCAACATACTAAAACTCCCCAACATTCCGAATTGAGCTTTCCCTGCCATCTTGGAAAAATAGCCAAAAGTCACTTCCGGGTTAGCGTTTTCGTCCATTATCTCGTCTCCCGTTACCTTAACGGCAAAAATGCAAAGGATCAAAGTTGTAGAGCATAAGATTTACGACAAACGTCATGTCTGGTGAATATTTCCAAAAACCAATAGTTTTACGAGAAATTAATGGTTTAATTGTACACAGCCAAAATCGCATGTTAGCGTTTTTCTCTCATAACGGTTTTAAATTTTGCACAGCGGCGTAAGGGTTGGATTTACGTCAAATGTTCCCGATTAGGAATTGAAGCAAATAAATATAGATAACGAACGCCGCAAACCGCATCCGTTTATCTGAAATAGTTGGCAAGTTATCGTGATTTCTGTATCTAAGAGCATATGAAACTCTATAACAATAGACGATGGGCTTCAGAGGATTTTAGTTCTAAACAATCATTTTGTGTGCATTGTTGCATAATATCCTAAAAAACTAGCATTGTTATAACAGGTTTATTGTAAGAGGTATGGTCGTAACTCTGATTTTCCGTCAACTCTTGTATTATTTGGTATAATGGTGTATAATCGCGTAGTATTGTAGCATCAATGTTTTAAAACGATCCTGATTTGAATTTTAGTTTCTGGGGCCGATGGCCATGCTTTCTGGTTTTCAGCAAGTTACCGCTGCTAGAATACCAACCATAGTGAATGAAGTCCAGCTTTGATGGCCAGCTTTAACTAACCAAATGCACTTATTTGGTTAGCAAATATGGCAAGCTACCTTTTAATCTGGTCTTTCTTCCTGTAGTCCGCTCAATCATGGGTTTGACCTGAAAAATTGTAACAAAGTAATTCCGTCACAATAGGTCTCAAAAATACGTTTTATAAAACATATCCGAAATGATATACTCTAGTCACGGGAACATTACTTAAGCATGTCTAATTCGGACTATTAGAGAGCTCGTATGAGCATTTTGAAATCGAAAAATCACAATACGATTTTGCGGCTGCGCCATTACCACTTCATCTTTAAACAGCTCTAAGAAGGTCCCTATCTAAGCTACACAATTTCGGTTAAGATTGTTGGAAAGAAAAGATCCACACCTTTCAGAACATACTAAGCATGTCTAATTCTGACAATTATAGAGCTCGTCAGAGAACTTTGAAATCGAAAATCACAATGTGGTTTTGCGGCTGGGCCATTACTACTTCATCTTTAAACGGCTGTAGGATGGTCTCTACCTAAGCTAAACAATTTTAGCCAGAATTGGTGGAAAGAAGAGATTTCCACCCTTTAGAATATCTTAAGCATGTCTAATTCTGACTATTAGGGAGTTCGTAAGAGCAATTTGAAGATGAAGTGGTAATGGCGCAGCCGCAAAATTGTATTGTGATCTTTTATTTCAAAGTGCTCCCACGAGCTCTCTAATTGTCAGAATTAGACATGCTTAGAATATTCTGAAAGTTGAGGGTCTCTACTTTCCTACAAGCCTAACCAAAATTGTATATCTTAGATAGGGATCATCTTACATCCGTTTAAAGATGAAGTAGTAATGGCGCAGTTGCAAAATCGTACTGTGATTTTCGATTTCAAAGTGCTCTTACGAGCTCTCTAATAGTCAGAATTGGACATGCTTAGGATATTCTGAAAGGTGGAAATCTATTCCTTCCAACAATCCTAACCGAAATTGCATAGCTTAGTTAGGGCCCATCCTACAGCTGTTTAAAGATGTAGTGGTAATGGCCCAGCCACAAAACCGTATCTTGATTTTTAAAAATGCTCACACGAGCTCTCTAACAGACCGAATTAAACATGCTTAAGCAATGTTTCCGTGACTAGAATGTATCATTTCGGATATGTTTTATAAAACGTCTTTTTGAGACCTATTGTGACAGAATTGCTTTGCTACAATTTTTTCAGGTCAAACCCATGATTGACAGGCCGAAAGGAAGAAAGACCAGATTAAAAGGTAGCTTGCCATATTTGCTAACCAAATAAGTGCATTTGGTTAATTAAAGCTGGCCATCAAAGCTGGAATTCATTCAATATGGTTGGTATTCTAGCAGCAGTAACTTGCTGAAAACCAGAAAGCATGGCCATCGGCCCCAGAAACTTAAATTCAAATCAGGATCGTTTTAAAACATTGGTACTACAGTACTACGCCATTATACACCATTATACCAAATAATACAAGAGTTGACGGAAAATCAGAGTTACTTTACTTACTTTACTTTATTTCAGAGCTTACAGGCCCACAAATCCATGCGCTCTAACTTAAAAAAAAAAACTACTCCTAACCTACTTAACACCTAAGCCGAACAAACAGCACAACCTTTATCACCTGCTCACCCTAATGAACCTTAACTAGACATATGCTCCAAAATGGAACCAAGGGGAGCATGGGGAATGAGGAAGGGGAACGAGTCAGAAATGTTACACTAGACGCTGGGTTGCATTACAGAAGCCAATCGTCCTGCGCAGAGAACGAACACCAGCAACAGAATGCGGAGTAACACCAACGGCCGTGACTAGAGGGTCTATCCCATTAATATGCAAAAATCGCCGCTGCGCCACCCAGTGGGGGCACTCTAAGAGGAAGTGACGTTCAGACTCCACGCCACAACCACATAAACAAACTGGCGACCGCACCCATCCAAGCCGGAACAGGTAGGCCCGAAGAGGAACATGCCCAGTGCGTAACCTGGAGATCACACCTGCCTCTTTACGGGAGAGGCTGTTGAGGGCTCTGGGACAGACAACAGAGGGGTGTAACCCAAACAAACTGCGGCCTACCAACCCTGAAGACCACTCAACTGCCCACTCTCTCACGAAAATTCCCCTGACAACCGGGAGCATATCTTTTGGGCTCAGAACGAAAGTAACCCCGTTAGCACCCTCAGTTGAAACCCCGTTTGGCAAGGCCATCAGCCAGTTCATTCCCAAAGCACCCAGCGTGGCCCTTGACCCAGCTGATCGAAGCCTGCCGACCACAGTGGCTGAGAGTGAATAGCTTCCACCCAATTTCGAAAGCTATTGGGTGACTGCACTGTAAAGACTGGAAACACTGGACATGGCGACCAGCTCGCCAACAAAAGCAGACGGGAGATAGGTGAGCGAGTAGTGGTACTCCAAGCCCTGGCTAGGAATACACACCCCTACCCCTCCCCTGTGATCAAATTTGTTGAAAGGCGCGTCACAGTAAATCAGATGACATGCCTGCCCCCGGTGCACCAGGGCCCCTTCATCTATTAGGGCTGCCGCAGCAAACGGGCATCAGAGCCAAGGGGCCGGTGGGATGACCAACACAGGATTCGAGAAACCAACAAGTCCTTCATGCCGGAGGAGGGAGGCCTCAACATCTGGAGCCCCAAGCAAGTCATGGGCACCTTGCGACAGTCTGAGCGAATACAGGCCAACGGGTCAGACTGACCCCTGGCTAGTGCTCTTTGGCATATCCTAGTCAGTAGCTCCTTTGCACGGAGATGAACTGGAGATTCCCCTGTCTCTACGTGCAAGGCAAGAACAGGCGTGGAGGGCAGACACCCCGAAACAACACGAAGACCAACGTTCAGAGCTACCTGAATTTTCTGAATGGCCTGCCTAGAGCTGACCTACACAGGGATGTGATAATCAGCACAGGAACGCAAGTACACCCTATAAAAGGACACCGAAGTACCACGCTTAGCAATGGACCTGTTCCCGGCCAGCGACTTCAAGATGTTCGACCTCGCTGCGACTTGTTCCTTAACTGCTGTCACATCATGCGTCCACTGCAGCTGAGGGTCCAGCCAAAAGCCGAGGTAACGGATCTTAGTCTTTGACTTGACAGGAACACCGTCGACCACAAGTGAACCTTCCCAGGCTTGCCCACGTCTGAAGATCATTAGCTCCGTTTTGGCACTTGATAACTAAAGGCCCCTCGCTGCTAGAGCCCGAGACCCTCTGCCGATAGCAAGTTCCAAGGTTGCAAGAACTACCTCAAGATCAGTCCCAGCCAGCCAGACCGCAACATCATCCGCGCAGGCGACCATGTTGACCATCGAGCTCATTTCCACAAGGACCGCATTAATCGCCACTGCGAAGAGAGCCGGGCTCAAACAGCTGCCCTGAGGGAGGCCCCTATCAGTGGACCGTACACCCGACCAGGCACCCCCGACCCTAGTGGCAAAATATCGCTTACCCAGCAAGGCCAAGATAGTCGCCTTCAGCTTCCTACTGACACCCAGACTTCCAAGGGAAAACTCCACCCACGAAATGTCAACCATATCGTAGGCGGCCTTAATGTCTAAGAAGACAACGACTACAAAACAACCGTTAACCCAAGCCTCCCGGATACCGGACTCAAGATACAGCACAGCATCCTAAGCACCCCGATTCTTCCGGAAGCCAAACTGCGCACTGAACAACCTCCCGGAGCCTTCGACCTACTAAACCAACCTGTTTACAAGGATCCTCTCGTAAACCTTGCGCACACATGAGAGGAGCGCAATAGGCCTATAGCTTGCAACAGCAGTACGGACATTGCCCCTGCCGAGTACTGGAGTCAGGACCAAAAAAAGCCAGGAGCTTGGCACAGGGGCTCCATTGAAGCAACGCTGGAGAAAATCCAAGAGGGCCTCATGGCCCCCTGGCGCAAGAGTC